>JACEFZ010003317.1:80000-157500 GCA_014155875.1 Cepaea nemoralis | reverse complement strand
TAATAATAATGACCATCGTCAATATAAAGTCAGATGACTTGTGTCTGTCATAAGTAAAAGATTTGTACCTAGGATGCAAGTAAAGCACTTGAAACATTACGACATACATTCAGCTGAAGATTCAAGAGAATCTGATATATGTACCCTAACATTTGCTTGTGTTTTGTGGCACCAACACAATGATTCATGTTCAACAAACTGAAGTGGTTGAACAGCTTGCGAGTATTTGTTGTCAGAACCTAAGAATGGTTTGTTAAAAGCAATGTAATGGCAATATTGATTGCACAAGATTTTAACTGTTTACATTTAAACTGGTAATTTACATTTGCTACTCATAAGCATAATGGGGGATTTCCCCCTAGCAAGTCTGAGCAATGCACAAATATTTTTTTTTAGCAACATTATCTTTTAAAATGCTAAGTAAATTATTGTGATGGAAGATGTGTATTATTGCTATTCATCTTCTTCTTTTTGTTTCCTCAGAATCAGCCATAGAATAGACTTGTCTGAATCACATTTGGTACAATACTGTAGTAGAAGTTCTACAGTTCGAGGTGCATGTACAAGATTCTGTGTTGTTCTATTTCTGAGTTTAAAGATAGTACCTTGTCCAGTAGTCATCTTATGGTTGAACTGGTCACTTTTCTGAGTGATATTATTAGATTTTTCTTTAGATAATATGTAATTGGAAAGTCAGGTTTTTTAATTCTGGCACCTTCTTTGGGCAATTAGCTAGTACTCTCATTTTCTGGTGTACCACAATGGAATGGAATTCACTGCAGAATAGCTCTATGTCACTGACATATCTGTGAGTAGACCTTGTAGTTCTGGATGTTAGCTGGATATCAGTGCTTGGAGAGCAGATAGTGAATCAATCAGAATTATTAGATACACGTTTTCTAATTTTATGAGTTCTTCAGCTGCAGCTAGTATTGCTGCTTCAGAATCATAATTGCAGCAGTATTTTCCAGTTGCTGTGCTAAAAGCATTTTATTAAAACAATAATGACATAAATGTCTTGTCACCTCAGTTCAAAAAGTATGACCATTAATAAAAACCTTACATCAAGCATCAGTTGAAGTGCTAAAGTCTTTCTTTATCTAGATGTTATTTTGGTTAATGACCAATTGCATACGCTTCAATCTATCAAAACCGGGAAGGTTAACCAGGTCAACAAATGCCCGCAGAAGTCGGATGTGTCGGCCTAACAGCGCAAGAACGCAGCTCTGCTGTAAACAGGCACAACTTCAGTCACATCCGGAAAAAAAAATCCGGATGAACGCAGAAGAAGAAGAAGAAGAATCTATCAAAAACCACCCAAATCATTGATTCTACATGAGAAGCATACATTTCTTTGGTCAGTTTTTGCTTTCCTTGCCCTGGCATACTAATTCACTATGTTTATGTATTTATATAATTGTACTACTATATATTTACCATTGACATAAGGCATACTTTGATACATGATTCAATTGCTAGTTATTAAATATTTATTATTATATAATTATACTAATACATAATAAATATCTTCTGCCAGTTAACATTTTCCCAAGGGAACATTACAAAGTTAGAATATCTACATCCATATAGAATCTGTTTGTCAAAACAGCCCTTGAAGATTCAATAACCCTGGTTCACACTCTGTCTATGTGTTTGTGAGAGACCACTGAAACAAACCATGGTTGCGTAAGTGTTTCTGAAAAGAACTTAGTGCCATCTATCCCACACTTTCAATGGAAAGTAATGCTGACTCTAATCCATCAGAAAAAGTCAATTGATATTTTAATCATATGATGTTATTTGTTCCAAAACAAATAAACAGTTATATTTTGCAACAGAATAATTTCAGTAGATTTACACATTTATCCAAAAAGGAGATTTCAGTCAATATACTAGTTATTGAACTTAACTTTAATATTTGTGAGTTTTTTAATGTAAACTCAGTGTTATGCATTTACTGGCTGATTGTGATTTCTTGGCAAGTTTACATTCTGTAGTTTGCCATTGCTTTCTGAACGACCAGTACTCATACCTTGGTACTGGGAACCAACACAATGCAGTCTGCTTTTAAATGGCCAGCAGCTGTGTTTTGAACGTGGTAAGCGAGATTACCAATTGCATTCGTAAGCCTTTTGCTAGTCTGCTTAGTGTACATAGTAAATTGTTATCAATTTATACAATGTAATAAAAGGGAATTATTTCATTGTGTAATCACTGAACTCTTATTTAACCAGCTCTCCTGGGAGTTCAGTCTTGTAGGTTAAGGGTTACCAGTTATTTTCATTCATTTGGTGCACAGTCTGCCTATGAGGTCTGTTTTAGTTACTATATATCTGTAATCTAGTGAACGAGTGAGATGGCGAAACATGACCGCCCATGCTTACCAGCAGATGATGATCTGTAATGTTATATTTGCTATAGTACTTAAGCAATTATGCTTGCCTGCCGGCCCAGTGGTCATGTATTCAAATCCCCATTGAAGCGAATTATATAAAATGGACCTGGATTCTCTGGTCGACCAAGCCTAAAATGAGTGCCAGAGAAATATAGGCGGTACGGTCACATCAAACCACTCATTTCCTGGCTTCCGTGGACACAATGGGTAGCAGGGAAATAAAGGCGGTATGGTCACATCAAACCACTAATTTCCTGGCTTCCGTGGACACAATGGGTAGCAGGGAAATAAAGGCGGTACGGTCACATCAAACCACTCATTTCCTGGCTTCCGTGGACACAATGGGTAGCAGGGAAATAAAGGCAGTATGGTCACATCAAACCACTCATTTCCTGGCTTCCGTGGACACAATGGGTAGCAGGGAAATAAAGGCGGTATGGTCACATCAAACCACTCATTTCCTGGCTTCTGTGGACACAATGGGTAGCAGGGAAATAAAGGCGGTATGGTCACATCAAACAACTAATCTCCTGGCTTCCGTGGACACAATCTCTTATACAGAATGATTTACTAAAACAACATTCTCAGGATGACAATATATTGCAGAGCTAACACTTCTAACAGAAAACCAGGAACCAAGACTGACCTAAATATATGCAACAAAATTTAACATGACCTCACATTACAAAGCTCAACATTACAAAACAATATTCTGTTGACACTGACTATACACAAGTAAGCTGAATATGAAAAAAAACACACATTAAAAACTGTTGCATGTTCTTTACAGATTGTTGTAATCAACCCCAACCCTAGGTTGATTTGCTTGGCAATTTTACATTCAGTAGCTTGCCGTTGCTTTCTGAACAAGAAATAAATGTTGAAGTCCAACTGACCGGTGTAAGATTTCATTCATTCATTCAGTAGCATGTCCTTTGCAGAACCTCGCTCCCATAACTCTCCGGAAAACCTCTCGGTCATAAGCAAGATGTCCCGCGTCCGATACACCCATCTGGAGATCATCCGCCACATCCTGCATCCATCTTCTCTTTGGCCTTCCTCTTCCTCTCTTCCCAGTCATATACCCCTCCATTACTGTTCTCTCCAAACTTTTGTGACATTTCAAGTGACCAAATTATTTCAGTTTTCTTTGTTTTATAGTCTTTAATAGCCAACCTTCTTTAATATTCAGCTCTTGAAGTATGGATGCATTTATTCTTTTCTTTATCCAACATATTCTTATAACTGTCTATAGCATTTATATTAAAAGGCCTTTATGCGCTGTTCAGCTTGTTTAGTAAGTGTCCATGTCTCACAGGCATACGTAGCAATGGGAAAGATGCATGCTCTTACAAATATAATCTTTGTAGTTCTATTTGTCCCACAACACAATTTATTCAGCTGTTTTCGTTTTCAAAGAGCAATAGATATTTGTCTTTTAATTTCTTTCATTGTGTCACCATTGTTGGTATTCAGTGACCCAAGATATTAGAAATTCTCCACCACCTCCAATTTTTTCTCATTAAAATATATTTCTTTCTCCATAGTAGTTTTATCTGTATGTATTATCTTTGTTTTTGCTATGTTAAGATATAAGTTGTGATTTTCACTATTCAATTGGGTTGAGGTTATTAGGTTTTCTATACCATTCTGTGTTGTGGATAATACTGTATCATCAGCATATCGAATTACTGGTATGTCATGGCCACCGATATTTAGGGCATCTCATCTCTGACATTTCTAATTATATTTTTGGCGTACAGGTTAAACAAATAGGGGAACAGCACACAGCCCTGATGGACTCCTTTCTTGATGTAAAACCAGTCTGATGTCTTGCCATCTATTCTAACCACTGCTTGTTGGTCTAGATCAGGAATGACCAAACTTTTTTCATGGCGTGCCGCATAACTAACAAAATGATGAGCGCAGGCCGCATACTCATTCTGTACAATACTTGCGCTGGTCTACGTGACGAAGGTCTTACGGATGCGGTTCGTAATCTCATATACCTGTGTTCGAAACACAGCTGCGCGCAATTTGGCAGCATACTGCGTTGCACTGGTATTATACGCTATGCTATGGGTGCCGTTCATTCAGAAAGCAATGGCAAACTACTGAATGTAAACTTGCCAAGACATCAACAACAACAAAAAATGCTGGTGTTGACCGGAAACGTTCTGTAAAGGATTTGCAACTAACTTTAACAATACTTGCAAGCCAGAACAAAAGCTCTGGGAAAAAAGACGAAAAAACTAAGTTATTCATGGATGAGTGGCGTGCAATGCACAAAAAACAAAGACGACTTAATATTTAGTTACTTAAAAAAGTTATTAAAGAAGGCGACGTTAGCAAAAAGATAGTTACATCAGACCTAGTGTCTGAACCTCACAAACTAAGCTGCAAAAAAAGGTTAGTGAGATTTGTGAAACTGATATTTGGCTTTCAAGATATCATCAATGTTTGGTTTGGAATTGCTGCATCCAGTTAAGAGAATTGCTTTCAAATGTTCATCAGTCAATCTCGTTAGCAGTGTTGACTTCGCACACTTCATTTTAAAAAATGTTTGCTCACAGATATAAGTTGTTCCAAACACTGATGCCATACCAGTGGCAATTTCTTCAGTTTCAGAAACTCAACATCAAGTAAGCAGTGGTAAAATTCATTAAGTTTTCCTTCTCTGTGTTTCTCTTTCAACAAGTCATTTGCTTGCAAATCAATGAGCTCCAACTGTAGTTCAACTGGCACATCATCAAGGTTACAATCAAACGGATTCTGGAACAGTAGAATGTCCCTGGTGACAGCCAGGTAGGATCTGACAGATGTGGATTAGCTCTATTGTTTTCAGTGAGGAAAACATCTATTTCATTTCGAAGCTTGTAAAAATGAAACAGGACTTTACTGCAGCTGAGCCACCTCACTGATATGTGATAAGGCAAGTCATAAAATTCAGAATCAATTTCTTCAAGAAAAGCTTGTCCCAGAATGAAGTTCACAGCAGAAATGACTGGTTTCAGTACAAAAGAAATATCTAAATCTTTCCCACTGAGTGTTTGCTGATGTATGATGCAGTGTAAGAACAGAGTGCCCAGAATGTGCAGATCTCCCAACTGAGCCCTGATCTGCCCCATCAGATCCTTCCTCACTTCAGCCATGTTTTTCCTCCATCAACTGTAACATCTCAAAGCTGATTCCACAGAAAGTTATAGTCTTGCAAAAGTTTTTTGCACTTCCACGAAAATGCCTTTTCCTGTTATTGTTCCATGCATGCTGCAAACGGATGCCAACTCTTCTGTTATCTGAAAGTCCAAATTGACACCATGAATGAACATGAGACATTAGTGACATACTCGAGATATCAGTAGACTCATCCAGCACCAGAGAATACCACAAGTTCCTAGTTTTCTCGTGTATCTGTAGCACTATATTCTCTCCAAGTTCTGTTCTTAGCACAACTGAACTTGCAGAAAGGCTGATAGTTCCAAACAAATTGGCTTTCTCAGGACACAAGTCATTTGCTGTTTCCATCATACACCCTTTGATGAAGTTGCCATCAGTAAACGGTTTTCCTCGTTCTGCCATCTTATGCACTATTTTGTAACTTGTACAAGTGACAGATTCATTTTCAGCAAACTTTCTTGTGAAGAGATTTCTTTGTGTTTCTAAACCACGTTTCATGGACTCATATTTCTCACAGCGTAACTTTCAAGAAAACTTTAAATATGTTGATAGATGTTTTTTAGTTTTTCAACTAACAGTATGAAGATCCCTTGCCGGCTTGCTAGGCCAGTCGCAGGTTTAGGACAAAAATCTAACCATAGGGAGTCCATCCCCTATGGAAAGCCATAGCCCCATTAGCCCATGACCTCGCGGTCATGGTTTCCCAGTCTACACCACGTGGAGGTGGGGTTGACTTGTGTAGTCAGCAGGTCATCGGCAGGCCACTAATTCTCACTTTTCACTCCTCCTGGGAGAGGCTAGCCGATCCTGACCCTGCTGGCTGCAGAGCCAGGTGCAGTCCACACCTTGTAGAGGGCGACCACATAAACGATGGACACAGGAAATAACTGAGTCCATGGGAATATCAATATATGAAGCCCATAAGCGGACACTCTCCCACTGTTTATACTTCACCTCAACACCGCAAGGTACAAGAGGAACAAGATGAGGTGAAGATGATATGAAGATGTTGATAGATGTTGTGTTTCGCCAGTGACGACGAAGATTGTACTCTTTCAAAACGGCAACACTTTCGCTGCATATTACGCAACTGGTTTTCTGGTCCTTTGTTTCCACTCAGCGCCCACTTTTCTTTTCTTAGTAGCCATAATGAAGGGATCTGAAAATGAAAAAGAAACTGAATTAGAAACATAATTAAAATCCTATTCAAACATAAGAAAAGCAGAGGACTAGGGGTCATTGGTGAAGCTACGGCTCATCCAGAGGTACATATACAGTTTATAGGTACCTTTGGTAATAGAATATATCTCATAATAAGATTTGCAAAATATATAAATAGGGCCGGCCTAAATAAACAGCCTAGAGCAGAGTTTTTCAACTGGGGTTCCGAGTGGCAGCCAGGGGTTCCGCCGAAACAGGCCGAAATCACCTGAATGCAACATTTATGCCCACCTGGTTTATTACATAAAGTAGGACAGACACTTGGATCATCGCACAGAGTTCCTTGAGCAACGTAAACATTTGTGTAAGAATCTGCTCCAGCAGAAAGGT
The DNA here is from genome assembly GCA_014155875.1 of Cepaea nemoralis. Classification (NCBI taxonomy): domain Eukaryota; kingdom Metazoa; phylum Mollusca; class Gastropoda; order Stylommatophora; family Helicidae; genus Cepaea; species Cepaea nemoralis. The sequence goes on along the minus strand of JACEFZ010003317.1, from coordinate 150,377 downwards.
TGAAAAACACTGGCCTTAGAGACCAGCTCAATTAACACCTTGACCGGGGAATTATTCTGAGCTGGGGAAATATTTTTGTAATAACATGGTGCTTCTATGGCATTTTTATGCTATGTTTGTTACTTTATTGCCTCTATTCACACATGTAGTTCACTTAACTACCACTGTCAAACAAATAGATCCTTGTACATACCTATAAAAGGGATGATTGGCAAAAAAGAAGTAAATAATTCCGCAGCATCGGACCTGTGTTGACAGCCGGATGCATCTGGGGGAGGGAAAGATATAGGTGTGTGTGTTGCCATGGAAACCATGGTAATGTCAGAGCATAGGCGGCGTTACCACGAGCCAGGGAAGGACTTGGGATGGCGTGAAATAAGCAAACATTACAATAAACAAGAAAATCTAGCTACAATAATTTATAATTGAAAATAATAAATTTAAGACACATAGCAGCCAGGAGGTCTCTGCAGGTGTGAAGATCTCCTATTATTCTAAACATAATATTTACATTTAAATTGTATCAAACGTCTCGTGTTCCATAGTTATATCAAGCAAGTTCAAGTACTGTCAGCGGGCCGGATGAAATGACGTCGCGGGCCTAATCCGGCCCATGGGCCGTAGTTTGGTGACCCCTGGTCTAGATAGTGCATTTTTATGAGTTGTATTACATGTAATGGAAAGCCCATATTCCTCATGATTTCCCAAAGTTTCCGATGTTGTACACAGTCAAGCGCCTTTAAATAATCCACAAAACATAAGAATAAGTTTACATTAAATTCTCTGCACTTCTCTATTATTAAATGCATGTTGAGTATGTGATCTCTTGTTCCTCTTCCTTGTCTAAATCCAGCTTGAACCATGTTAATTTCTTCTTCCATTTCCTTATGAAGTCTTCCCATTATGATTTTTAGTAGAATTTTACTTGCATGACTGATCAGGGCAACAGTTCTATAGTTGGTGCATAATTTCAGGTTGCCCTTTTTTGGTATTGGAATGAAGATAGTTCTCTTCCAATCATTTGGTCACATACCATATCTTTTTACATAATGCGTGATAGATTTGTATGCTTTCTTCTCCTCCCGCTTTAATTAGTTCAGTTGGTATTTAATCACATCCAGGTGATTTATCATTCTTCAGGTTCTTTATTGCCCATGCAATTTCATCTAATGAGGGTTCAGGTTCTGTCTTTGCTGTCAGTGGTTCATGTATCTCATTCATATCCTCACTGTCATTCATATCATACATTCCACTGCAGTATTCTTGACATCCTAGATTCTGTTAAGGTATTTCCCACCTTGTCACAGATAACATTTAATTTAGGTTGAATATTTCTTGTAAATAATTTCATTTCTTTGAACATTTCGTAATCTCTTCCAGTCTTATGATATTGCCCTACTTTGGAATAGCAATCTTGTATATATTGATGTTTGTCCTTTCTTGTGTTCTTTCTTATTTCTCGAGTTAAAGATTTATACTTCATCCTGCTGTTATCGGATTCACCTCCTTTCTGTTTCAGGTCCCTCTCTAACGTGTCTGATGTAATACATGGCTTATGTTGCCTTTTCTTGGTCAGAATTAAATCTTTGGCTGCATTTATCAAGATATCACTAGCTTGTACTGCCAGTTCTTCAGGTGTCAATTCCTTCTGTACAGAAATCAAGACCCCAAAACGATTTTTCACTTCTTCGTTGTATGCATATGGTATTTTTGTGAGATCAAAACGAGTGGCCATGGCTCTTTGAGCTTTTACTTTCACATCTGATTCTAATAACTGATGATCTGTATCACAGTCTGCACTTCGTAAGATTTTTGCCTGATGTTATGCTTGATCTCCATCTTCTTTGTATTAAAACATAATCTATTTTGATTGTGGTAGTACTATCCGGGGACTTCAACGTGAAGAGTCTTCTTGGATGTTGTTTAAAAAGTGTGTTGGCTAATGTTAACTCATTTTCTGTGTAGGATTACAATGATTAATATGTCAACATAATTCTTTCAGGCAAAATTGCTGTTATATTTAATAATTTTGATAGATCTTTCCATGACAGAATTACTTCAACAAAAAGGAAACTTCACAGAAATACAATTTTAAAAGAATGGTAGGCTGAAAAAATATATGTATTCAAACAGAAATTATACGTCACATTTACAAGACACACAGAGACAACAATAACCATGTCTCAATATAAGAATCCCACTCTGTGAAATGTGTACAAGTCTGCTGCTGATACAAACCTGCAAGTTGTAGGTGACATCAGCTGCTTGAGACTTCTCAGATCCCACAATATTCAACACAAGCTCTCCATCCTGAAAAGTTGAAGACATGTCATTTATTTTCTGTGCTGACATTGTCCACTGCTATTTTCTATCTCTAGAAGCCCCACCATGAGAATGTGGAAAGCTACACATAGCTACATATGACTTTCTCAAAACATCATCCTACACAGTGGCAGCTTTATGGAGGGTCTACATGGGATAAGCTGAATCAAATTTCTGTAGCCCCTTTGCAATTGTTGTCTATTTCTAAAAGTATTGTATTATACTTTTCCTTATAGTTTGTTTCTTTCTTCTTTTGTCCATCATTTGTATAATTGCATGTGTCATCCTTTTATTTATTTTTTGTTCAAATTCTATGTATAGAATTAATGGTTTCTTTTGATGTAAGTAATATTGATTCCTGCAAAATATCACAATGTTCATCAATAGTCTGTATTATCCCTCATGGCATTGCACCTGTTTTATATAGTAACATTGCACCTTTCTGTAATTTCTTTGACTCTATTAAGTAATGCTAGATCTAACTTGATGTTCTTTTAGGTTTTCTTTAGAGTCTTAAATTTGAATATCCGTTCCCTATAACTAGAACCTAATCACCATGGCAGTTGCTCCTGGCAAGATTATATATACACATTGGAAAAACAAACATGCAACACCAGCAGTTAAGTTGTACACTTAGTAGTAGAACTAGTCTTATTTAAATATAACATAGCTTTTCACCTTCAAAGCATCAAGGTATATCTTGGTTAGGTTTCTCCACATGACTTTGACAGCACCTGCATTGTCTAAAACATCTTTAGCAGAGACCGTCACATTCCAGATGTTAGTGATGTTGTGATGAATTTCAACTCTCTCTATTGGACCTCTGTTTGGGGATACAAGACAAAGCGTATTCATTTAACAAAGACAAACTTTAAAACAATGCACATTACATGAATGATCATGATGAAAGAAATACACACAACTTGCTCTCACATGTAAAAACTATGAGCAAAAGACAGACAAAGAATTAAAAAAAAAATAAACAGAAACACACATAAAGAAGAGTTACATTAAAACAGTATCTCACTGTAAGCATTAGCTAGTGCTTGTACAGTAAAAGCGAAAGGTACTTATATTGTCATCAACAATCCTACCAGGTTGTTAAATAGACAACAATTTACAAAAGACAAACAGAACTATAAGCTGGTGATAAACTGTAACACACCAAGATATTGTTGCCTGATTGTACAATTTAAATGTACAAAATAAATATGGACGTCTTGAACGTAATGCTAGAAGAACCACCTTAACATGAACATGCTGGAGGTTTCACTAGACAAGCTACAATAAGTGTTAGCATGCAGGAAATCATCAAGTGCCATCTGTGTTTTGAAGATTAAGTCTAATAAGTCTCCAACTGTTACTGTCTTGCACTTTTATTATATTTCTTCCAATTCATCTCTTGATGTTGTTCATCAAGATGCAGCAGTGTACTCCTCTTGCATGCTTTCCCTCCAGGACATCCCTTATACATGAGTTGTGACTGAATGATCAAATCATCTTATCTCACCTTGACCTCATTCAATAATGTTGTCTCCAATCACATTTCTGGCCATTATTCTTCTCTTTCTCAATCCAACACACTTTAAAAAATTCTTTAAATAAATAATTAAATTCTCATCAATATAATAAAACATTTGTTTGTTTTTGGTAAAGGATAAGGGGGCTGAGTGGTCTGAAGGTATGGTGTCCATCTCGAATGTTGGAGGTTCCAGGTTCAAGCCAGGTGAGGGCCAGGAGTTTTTCACGTAGACTTCTAGTAACAAAATTTCCCCTGGTCTCTGGATCGTGAGACCAGACACCTATGTGTATTGTTGCACACGTAAAAGATCCCTTGGCAGTTGGAAATCGAAAAAGAGTAGCCTAACGATGCCGCCCGGGCAAAATTTTGACTTAAAAATCTACCCAAAGTATTTCAAGATCCTCGCCGGTGCTACGGAGTTCGTACACTGAGCTGAGATTCTCTGGACTCAGGCTTAGTTAGGAGTAGAACGGAGCACTTATGGGTTACTCGCATGTGTCGTGACGTTGATCCGTCAACTAAACTAAATTAAACTGGTAAAGGAACATTGTCACTGCACACAGATATGTCCATAAGTGCTCCAGTCTCCTCCCACAGATCACACACAGATATGCCCATAAGTGCTCCAGTCTCCTCCCACAGATCACACACAGATATGTCCATAAGTGCTCCAGTCTCCTCCCATAGATCACACACAGATATGTCCATAAGTGCTCCAGTCTCCTCCCATAGATCACACACAGATATGTCCATAAGTGCTCCAGTCTCCTCCCATAGATCACACACAGATATGTCCATAAGTGCTCCAGTCTCCTCCCATAGATCAAACACAGATATGTCCATAAGTGCTCCAATCTCCTCCCATAGATCACACACAGATTTGTCCATAAGTGCTCCAGTCTCCTCCCATAGATCACACACTGATAGTCCATAAGTGCTCCAGTCTCCTCTCATAGATCACACACTGATATGCCCATAAGTGCTCCAGTCTCCTCCCATAGATCACACACATATATGTCTATAAGTGCTCCAGTCTCCTCCCACAGATCACACACAGATATGTCTATAAGTGCTCCAGTCTCCTCCCATAGATCACACACTGATATGTCTATAAGTGCTCCAGTCTCCTCCCACAGATCACACACATATATGTCTATAAGTGCTCCAGTCTCCTCCCATAGATCACACACATATATGTCTATAAGTGCTCCAGTCTCCTCCCATAGATCACACACAGATATGTCCATAAGTGCTCCAGTCTCCTCCCATAGATCACACACAGATATCTCCATAAGTGCTCCAGTCTCCTCCCATAGATCACACACAGATATCTCCATAAGTGCTCCAGTCTCCTCCCATAGATCACACACAGATATCTCCATAAGTGCTCCAGTCTCCTCCCATAGATCACACACAGATATCTCCATAAGTGCTCCAGTCTCCTCCCATAGATCACACACAGATATTCTCATAAGTGCTCCAGTCTCCTCCCATAGATCACACACAGATATCTCCATAAGTGCTCCAGTCTCCTCCCATAGATCACACACAGATATCTCCATAAGTGCTCCGGTATACTCCCATAGATCACACACTGATATCTCCATAAGTGCTCCAGTCTCCTCCCATAGATCACACACAGATATCTCCATAAGTGCTCCAGTCTCCTCCCATAGATCACACACAGATATCTTCATAAGTGCTCCAGTCTCCTCCCATAGATCACACACAGATATCTCCATAAGTGCTCCAGTCTCCTCCCATAGATCACACACAGATATCTCCATAAGTGCTCCAGTCTCCTCCCATAGATCACACACAGATATCTCCATAAGTGCTCCAGTCTCCTCCCATAGATCACACACAGATATCTCCATAAGTGCTCCAGTCTCCTCCCATAGATCACACACAGATATCTCCATAAGTGCTCCAGTCTCCTCCCATAGATCACACACATATCTCCATAAGTGCTCCAGTCTCCTCCCATAGATCACACACAGATATCTCCATAAGTGCTCCAGTCTCCTCCCATAGATCACACACAGATATCTCCATAAGTGCTCCAGTCTCCTCCCATAGATCACACACAGATATCTCCATAAGTGCTCCAGTCTCCTCCCATAGATCACACACAGATATCTCCTATAGTGCTCCAGTCTCCTCCCATAGATCACACACAGATATCTCCATAAGTGCTCCAGTCTCCTCCCATAGATCACACACAGATATCTCCTATAAGTGCTCCAGTCTCCTCCCATAGATCACACACAGATATCTCCATAAGTGCTCCAGTCTCCTCCCATAGATCACACACAGATATCTCCATAAGTGCTCCAGTCTCCTCCCATAGATCACACACAGATATCTCCATAAGTGCTCCAGTCTCCTCCCATAGATCACACACAGATATCTCCTATAAGTGCTCCAGTCTCCTCCCATAGATCACACACAGATATCTCCATAAGTGCTCCAGTCTCCTCCCATAGATCACACACAGATATCTCCATAAGTGCTCCAGTCTCCTCCCATAGATCACACACAGATATCTCCATAAGTGCTCCAGTCTCCTCCCATAGATCACACACAGATATCTCCATAAGTGCTCCAGTCTCCTCCCATAGATCACACACAGATATCTCCATAAGTGCTCCAGTCTCCTCCCATAGATCACACACAGATATCTCCATAAGTGCTCCAGTCTCCTCCCATAGATCACACACAGATATGTCCATAAGTGCTCCAGTCTCCTCCCACAGATCACACACAGATATGTCCATAAGTGCTCAAGTCTCCTCTCACAGATCACACACAGATATGTCCATAAGTGCTCCAGTCTCCTCCCACAGATCACACACAGATATGTCCATAAGTGCTCAAGTCTCCTCCCATAGATCACACACAGATATGTCTATAAGTGATCCAGTCTCCTCCCACAGATCACATACATATATGTCTATAAGTGCTCCAGTCTCCTCCCATAGATCACACACAGATATGTCCATAAGTGCTCCAGTCTCCTCCCATAGATCACACACAGATATGTCCATAAGTGCTCCAGTCTCCTCCCATAGATCACATACTGATATGTCTATAAGTGCTCCAGTCTCCTCCCATAGATTACACACAGATATCTCCATAAGTACTCCAGTCTCCTCCCATAGATCACACACAGATATGTCCATAAGTGCTCCAGTCTCCTCCCATAAATCACACACAGATATCTCCATAAGTGCTCCAGTCTCCTCCCATAGATCACACACAGATACGTCTATAAGTGCTCCAGTCTCCTCCCATAGATTACACACAGATATCTCCATAAGTGCTCCAGTCTCCTCCCATAGATGACACACAGCTATCTCCATAAGTGCTCCAGTCTCCTCTCATAGATCACACACTGATATGTCTATAAGTGCTCCAGTCTCCTTCCACAGATCACACACATATATGTCTATAAGTGCTCCAGTCTCCTCCCATAGATCACACACTGATAGTCCATAAGTGCTCCAGTCTCCTCCCATAGATCACACACAGATATGTCTATAAGTGCTCCAGTCTCCTCCCATAGATCACACACAGATATGTCTATAAGTGCTCCAGTCTCCTCCCACAGATCACACACAGATATGTCCATAAGTGCTCCAGTCTCCTCCCACAGATCACACAAGGAGAATCAGTGCATGAACTCCATAGCACTGGCAGATATCCAATAGTGTGAAAACTAGAATCACACAAACTATAAATGTTCTTGGGTAGGTTTGCTCATTTGAAAATGTAGCCTGCGCAGTGAACTATTTGGCTTGCTCATTTCGATTTCCACCTGTCACAGGATTGTTCAGGTGTGCAACATGTACACATGATTGTTCAGGTGTGCAACATGTACACAGGATTGTTCAGGTGTGCAACAAATACACAGGATTGTTCATGTGTGCCACATGCAGAGGATTATTCAGGTGTGCAACATGTACACAGGATTGTTCATGTGTGCCACATGTACAGAGGATTGTTCAGGTGTGCCACATTTACAGAGGATTGTTCAGGTGTGCAACATGTACACAGGATTGTTCAGGTGTGCAACAAATACACAGGATTGTTCAGGTGTGCCACATGTACAGAGGATTGTTCAGGTGTGCAACATGTACACAGGATTGTTCAGGTGTGCAACAAATACACAGGATTGTTCAGGCATGCCACATGTACACAGGATTGTTCATGTGTGCAACATGTACATAGGTCCTCTCATTTGTTTGTCCTGGTCCAAGAAGGCCAGACATGCGATCCAATATCACAGGATGATAGGGGAGCATGCTACCCTGTTTGTTATTTTGTACGAGGGCGAGTCAATAAGTAAGTCACACAGTTCTGTAGGATGGTAGGTAAATGTAGTTTGTGTTTTCTATAGGTGTCATTAGGTGACAGCAACATAGAACTTTATATTCCCGTTCGTCAGGTGACGCTAGGTGTCTCATGCGCATGCGTAGCGCATAAACAAAATGGCGACTGTACTTACAAAGTGTACAACCAAAGAGCAACTTGCTGTTGTGTGTTTTTTGTGGGCAAAGGGACTGCTTGCAAACGATATTCATAAGGAATGTAAATGTTTGTACTGTAAAGTGGTGCATACTTAGGTAGAAAAATTTGTTCAAGGACGCTCTAACTAGAGGTGTGTTGCTTCTTCATCACAATGCCAGACCACATACGGCTCGATTAACTCAAGAGAAAATTAACTAACTATGGTGGGAAGTTCTGGAACATCCACCTTACAGCCCTGACTTAGCCCCTAGCGATTTCCACCTTTTTGGACCACTGAAAACCCACCTTGGCGGGAGACATTTTGCGAATGACACCAAAGTTGAATGTGAAGTGAAAACGTGGTTTAGAAAACAGAGCACGCAGTTCTATGCAGCCAGGTTTGGGAGGACTGATAAAACGATAGGATAAGTGCATCAATGTTGGTGGAAATTATGTTGAGATATAAAGGGACAATGTATGTATAAAAATAAACTGTTTCAAGTTCTTATCATATTTAGTTATTTTTCTACAGCTATTTGTAACTTACTTATTGACTTCCCCTCGTAAAAATGCACTTCAGCCATATACAGCTCCATGTTAGAGGGATGCTAAAGGGAAAAGTGCATGGAAGCATGACAGATGAAGACAACATTACAGGCGGATGGACAATATCAAGAGATGACAAAGAAGAAGCTTATATGAAAGCAGCATGAAGAAACAGATAAGGCATATTAAAGATTCATTACAGCTGAGCTTCAATGCGGAGATGACACATGACTGATTGTTTGAAAAATGCAGAGTCTCCACACCATGTATCAAACCAAGTATGCTCACATTAATGTGAATGTTCCAACCTCTAAATCAACCCACCCATTTATATTAATAACATTTGCAAACCTTCAATGTTACCACCATATTGCTAATTCTTTATCAACGTTTCTGCACCTTAAAATAATAAAGAGCAAGTGTAACAATTGATCACTTTTGATTTTAATTTACAACAGTGTTTAGATGACTTTGTTTTACACAGTTGAATGTTGAATTCTTGGTCATTCGTATGCTTTGTGTTATTTCTTCCTCACACCTGCCATCAAATGTTATAAATTGTCCTACATAAGGCTGTTATTGATGTGTTCGAGTGCCTTTACATTCAATGCAATTTTCAAAACTGGCTTGGTACTATGTGTGTTGATAATCATAGTTTTTGTTGTTTTTATATTTATGTTTACATTAAACCATTTTAACTGTTTAGTTTCTGTACTTGATTCAGTCATTACTGAAGAACATGTTCTGTGCTGTATACGCTGTATATCTGACATTGTTTATTGTTTTTCCCCCCAATGTTCAGTCTTCATCTTTTATTCGGTCAAATTCATTCATAGTAAAAATAGTGAACAGGCGTGGCACACCCTCGTCTTACAATTATCTTTATATCCATAAGAGATAAACAAGGTTCACAGTTGACTGCAGACATCTTTGGAAAGTGTTTCCTCAACATCCATGTCTCAGATACAGTTTTGTTAGAGCATAAATATATTCCTTGATTTCTGTAATGACGTGTACAGCATAAATATGTTCCTTGATTTCTGTAATGACGTGTACAGCATAAATATGTTCCTTGATTTCTGTAATGATGTGTACAGCATAAATATGTTCCTTGATTTCTGTAATGACGTGTACAGCATAAATATGTTCCTTGATTTCTGTAATGACGTGTACAGCATAAATATGTTCCTTGATTTCTGTAATGACGTGTACAGCATAAATATGTTCCTTGATTTCTGTAATGACGTGTACAGCATAAATATGTTCCTTGATTTCTGTAATGACGTGTACAGCATAAATATGTTCCTTGATTTCTGTAATGATGTGTACAGCATAAATATGTTCCTTGATTTCTGTAATGACGTGTACAGCATGTCCACAACAACATGACCTAGGCATGGTCTGCAGTCACAGTAACTATATTGTCACAACAATCCTCCAGGTTTTAACAATAAACTAATGTACATGTCAGTTTTCTATCTCACAAAACATTAATAAATACAAATTAAGCTGCCACAGGATTTATAAATACACACAAGAGTTAGCCAAGACACAGGGACAAGGCACTATGTGATGGGAAGGTTTCTGTCACCCGTGAATCATAAAACAAAACAAATAAGTCGTCACATTCTGCACAAGCCACATTCAATGAACATGAAAATAAGCAGCAACGTACCAGTCTGTGGTTTTCAATAGAAAGTAAACATTTATGGTCACAGCCAGGGTCTTTTCATAAGCACAACAAATTCTGATAGTGGTTGTAGCATTTTAGTAATTAAACGGAACTTGACAATGTTGACAAAATGTTAATAAAATGCAATTATTCAATGTTAAATATATCAGCTGATCATTATTAAAAGATATAAAATTATTAATTTTCTTTCATAATATGCATGTTTAAACTGTGCTAACTCTGTTTATTTACATCACATATACCCAGAGATTGATTGATTGATTGATTTAGGAACCGACATCACAGCATTCGGGACATTCCCATAAGCGCTCCGTCCCCATCTTCAGCAGCCAGCGAAGAGTTCCAACACTAATAGTTCCAGCAGCAATCTGATTATATGTCCGTCTCGCCTTTCCTCTGAGCGTTGATACCCAGAGATTAGAGTTATTACACGTAGACAGTCAAATTTTTTTGGGCATGTTATGAGAAGAAATGACTTTAAGAACTTGGTGACAACTGGCAAGATCAAAGGGAAGAGACCAAGGGGAAGACCGAGAAGTAAATACCTGGATGGCTTGGCCACAGTGGCATGGCTGAGACAGAAACACAGAGCTGATCCACGACTCTGGTGACTGAGTGAGATGGCAAAACATGACCACCCACGCTTATCGCATGGCACATGATGGATGGATACCCAGAGAAATACTTCACCCGAGAAAGCCAAATATATCATGCTTCCATAATTAATTGTTTTATTGCTTCACACAGTCAGTTACATTCTGGTATGTTGATATACATTTACTTATTTTTCTTTTGAAATAACGATGAATCATTATTAGATGTATTATTACATATAATTTCAAAACCAATAGGGTACGAGGGGAAGTCAATAAGGAAGCCACAAATGGCTGAGAAAAATAACTAAATATGATAACAACTTGAAAACAGTTTATTTTTATACATACATTGTCCCTTTATTTCTCAACATAATTTCCACCAACACTGATGCACTTATCACATCGTTTTATCAGTCTTTCCAAACCGGCTGCATGGAACTGCATGCTCTGTTTTCTAAACCCCGTTTTCACTTCACATTCAACTTCAGTGTCATTTGCGAAATATCTCCCGCCAAGGTGGGTTTTCAGTGTTTATGCTGACAAATGTTTGTCCCGTAAAGCGGTGCATACCTTGGTTATAAAAGTTACGAGGGCGAGTCAATAAGAAAGTCACACAGTACTGTGGGGTTGCAAGTAAATGAAAACATAGCACGCAGTTCCATGCAGTGGGTTTGGGAGGACTGATAAAACGATTGAATAAGTGCATCAATGTTGGTGGAAATTATGTTGAGAAATAAAGGGACAATGTCTGTATAAAAATAAACTGGTTTCAAGATGTTATCATATTTAGTGATTTTTCAACAGCCATATGTGGCTTACTTATTAACTTCCCTCGTATAAATGCAATTAGCTGTACAACTACAATGATGTGCATCAACATAAAAATACAACTATTAAAAAACAAAACAAATAATGTATCAGCTACAAATATTAACAAAAATTGCTCACACTATCCAAACCATATTTATTAACATCATAATTATATACACTAGGAAACAGCATAAAGGAATAGACATATAAAGTCTGAACACATAATACTACAGCAAGAGTACAACAGGAAAATAAATAGATTCAGATTGATCCCTGGAGCTCTTCTGCTTGAGTAATATGTAAAAAAAATTGTGTCCTGAAGCAAACACTTCTGAAGACAAATGGGACATATCTTAAATAACATTATTAGACAAGAGTTCTAGCTGTGACATTGTATTTTTCCAACACTTTATACCTGCACAACTCACATAAATCCTGCCTTTTTCTTTCTCATTATGCATGTGCATATTAGACGCTGGTAACTCAGTCTATTTTCATTCTCTCCATCTTCTTTTCTCTTTCCATGCCCTGCTCCTGTAGAACAAGTTCTAGGCAGTCCATTCATGATTTCACTGCTCCCCTTAATTTGCATTTTATAACTGTCTCTCTATCTACCTCTAAATACTTATATGTTAGAATCTATGTTATCAACATGTAACAGCCAGATGAATGATTTACATTTCAACATTGATGTAAAAGATAACAACATGAATGCAAAATGTGACCAGGAAGCTTGAGATATGTTTTTATAGCTTTTTGTTACCTGTTTTTTGCTCATTGGTAAAATATGTTGCCGAAATGATACATTTTACTGTGCTTTTATTGATTGAGCTACCTTATTAAATTCATTTGTGATTTTGATCCTAGCTCGATAGCATTCACATTCTACTTCTTCTTCTTCTTCTTCTTCTTCTCTTCTTCTTCTTCTTCTTCTTCAGCGTTCCGAGCCATTGAGGTTCTTTGCTGCAGATACAATCCGTCTCCATTCATCTCTCTGGTTGACCTTCTCTTGCCAGTCATTGATTCCAAGTGCTTGTAGGTCTGTATATGTATTATCTCTCCACCGTCTTCTTGGTTTACCTCGGGGTCTATGGTCATTTATTTCCTGGGTGTAAGCAGTTTTGTTTCCCTATTATCTTCCATTCTTTCTATATGCCTCAGCCATTGTAGCCTATTAGCCTTCATGATACCAGTGATTAGCGGGGACTTAAACAGATCATAGATGTCTTTATTACTTTTCTTTTCCACTCTCCACTTTGTGTATCCCTAATGGGTCCAAAGATGCGTCTTAAAACTTTGTTCTCAAAGGTTTGTAGCACGGCTTCGTCTCCTTTCATTGTACTCCAGGTTTCAGAGCCATACAGCACAACTGGTCTGATCAGTGTTTTGTATATTGTGATCTTGGTGTTACGAGATAGCGCCTGTGATTTTAGTAGATGTTGTAGTGCATAGTATATCTTATTTCCAGAATTGATTCTAGTTTGTATTTCTTCCCTTATGATGTTGGAGCAGTTGAAGATTGTACCCAGGTTTTTGTATGTTTCCGCTCTTTTAATGGTCATATTATCTATTAGTATGTGGCCAGAGTTTTTAGCCATTCCTTCTCTTGAAATTACCATATATTCTGTCTTATCTTGGTTGATAACCAGCCCCATCTGTTGGGCTTTTTCCTTTAAGTGAGTCAATATTTCCAATGTCTTTTGTTCATTTTCCCCTATAATATCTATATCATCTGCATAACCAAGCAGCTTGGATGTTCCTCCAATATCACATTCCTCCTTTACCCTCCTTACAACTTTCTCTAGAGCCAGATTGAAGAGTAGCGGCGATAGTGCATCACCCTGTTTCAAGCCAGATGTTATTTGGAAAGGGTCTGATTTCCTGCCTTTATATGTTACTATATTATAAGTATCTTCCATGCATAGTCTGGTAATGTTGATTAACTTCCTTGGTATTCCAAATTCCCGCATAGCATTCCGTAGACTATTCCTATGGACACTATCATAAGCCTTTTTAAAATCCACAAAAATGTTATGGAGATCTCTTTTACATTAGCCATTTATCATAAGCCATAAGTCCGGTTTCAAGATGGCGACGGACGGTCGTGTTGTTTTGTGTTCGTTAACTTTTTCGCGACGGGGATGGATTTATTCATCTCTGGCGTGTAATTGGTGTGCCAGGATGTAAAACCAGGAGTTTCTACTCAAGATCTGCGCGGGTGCTACGGAGTTCGTGCATCGAGCGAAGCCATCCTTGAGTGAATTTTCAGCAGCGTGTGTGGTTCAAATCAGTCTGTGTTTACGTTTTTTCAACATGGCGGAACAACGTGTGTTTTCCGATGGGCCAGCAGTCAACATACCGAAGCGGCGTGGTAGCCGCGCAGGGACAAAGAAACAAGGTAAGCGCGGAGGTTTGAGGCGTTTTAGACTCAAGTGTCACCGTCTAGGACTCAGGAACATCCGTATTCTATATTGGAACTGTGCCAGTGTAAAACAACGGGGCGCTATTTTAGAAACCCTAGTTTACAGGAACGACATTGTAGCACTCCAGGAGACGAGACTGGGCGATCAGCTACTCCGAATTGCCGGCTTCAAATGTTTCTACAACAGACGACATCTGGGAACGGCGATTCTCGTTCGGGACAGCATGGTGGCGTCAGAGCTAGACATGTCCAGTTGGGACAGTGACGATATACAAATACAGGCGTTGAGAGTTCATTCCAGTATATCATTCGTGTTGGTTAATGTTTATGCCCGCAATGCGAGTATGGACAGCCCAGAAGTGGCAGTGTTTAAGTGGCATATTGGGCCAAGAGAGAAATGTTATTTTCTGTGGTGACTTCAACGCTAAGGGCAGAGCATGGGGAAACACTTCCTCCAATACACAAGGGGAGGAGCTCGAGACTGCACTGGAAACCATCGACCTGGTTTGTATTAACAGTGGCTGTGTCACCAGGACAGCAAGCCGTCCAGGCGATGAGGACAGTGCTATTGATCTGGCGCTAGTTTCACCTTCACTCACTACAGTGTGTAGATGGGGTGTCCTAGGACACCATGGCAGCGACCACCACCCGTGCAGCATATTGGTGGAGAAAGGCAGAACCAGGCAGCACAAGCTAAAGGTAAAGACGTTCCAGTATGACAGTACAGGGCAAGATGTGGTGAGTAAAATAAGACGTGACAAGCGCAGAACGTTCCAGGGCAGGAAAAAAAGCTGGGAGCAGCCACCGTGGTGGAGTTTCGAGGTGGAGAAGGCTTGGGTGGATAAGCGTAGTGCTGTAAGGAGATGGCAAAATGCCAAGAAGAACAGAGCTGGTCATCCTAGTCCCTGCTTGCACTTAGAAAGAGAGATGCACACAAAAGTAAGCTATTTCAAAAAACTGGTCAAGGTGGTTAAAGGCGAAAAATGGGCAGAGGTGTGTCAAAGAGTAAGCACAGACAAGTCACTGAAATTGTTCTGGCGACTACATAAAAGCATGAGTGGTGTAGTCAAGAATAAGAGCATTTCAGACTTCCAAGGTGCTGACCTCACCTGGCAGAGGACTGACGAGGACAAGGGCAAAGCCCTCTTTGAACGCTACCTTGAGCAGGGCAACCAGACAGACATGGGAGGCCGAAATCTGGCCAAGGAGGTCACCTCAGACAGATGCAAGGCCCAGAACACTTCGGAGGAAGACACAGTGACAGTGAAAGAAATCAAGGCTGTGCTTCGACGATCAAAAAACAGTGCTCCAGGTCCTGATGGCATAAGATACGACGACATAAATAGGTGTACCGACAATGAGCTAGAGAAATTAGCAGACATGTACAACAACAGTATAGGGAGTGCTAGCATCAAGGAGGAATGGTTACACAGCTATCTGATTCCCTTGCCGAAGCCTGACAAAGACCACAAAAAAATTCAGGGATATCGAATTATAACCATGCAGAATACAATAGGCAAGCTGCTGGAGAAGGTAATTGCCAGGAAAATATCAAGCCAACTAGAGAGGCAAGGTGTTTTCCCACCTACCCTGGGTGGGTACCGTCCAAAAAGAGAAACCTGGACCAATGCAGCAGTCTTTGCCCAGGATGTCTATGAAGGTTTCCACGCAGGCACTGAAACCGTTGCTGCAGCGATTGATCTTGAGGACGCATACAACAGAGTACCACTGGATTTTTTAATGTTTCAGCTTCTTGAACTAAACGTAAGTCCATTCCTCCTTAGTTGGATCGCTGCAGCCCTCTACCAACGGAAAGTAGTTTTTAGATGTGGCAGTTGGACTTCGGAACCAACAACAATATATCCTGGCCTACCACAGGGATCGCCATTATCTCCGGTACTGTTCAACGCCTACACAGTGAGAATCACCAGTGAGCAGATCACTGGACCTGGCAGGACATTGTCGTATGCCGATGATATTTTAGTGTATCGTCAGGGTAAGGATAGAGAGGAGGTTGCTGTGGAACTACAAACCGAACTCAATCGCATAAGTACTTGGTGTGATGAAGCTGGGGCAATGGTCAACCCAACAAAGGCAACAGTGACTTGGTTCTCTTTGAATAATCATATTGTCAACAATCCAACACCAACTGTAATGCTGTGTTCAGAGACGGTGGAAAGAACGCAGGCAATGAATTACCTGGGAATACGGTTTGATCGAAGCCTTGCTTATAATGTGCACATAGACCAGGTGATAACAAAGGCCAAGCGGGGTTTGGCAGCGATGCGGGTGATGGCGGCAGCAAACTGTGAGCAGCGCCATCTATGTCTTCTGTACGAGGGGCTGGTCATGTCTGTTTTGGAGTATGCAATGGCAATCCTGACTCTCAGCCATACGCAGATAGAAAGGATGGAAAGGATACAGAATGAAGCAATGCGCATTATTCTTGGATGTACAAGAGATACAGCATGCAGGGCGATGCGCTACCTTCTTGATTTTCCAACCATTGAAGAGAGAATACAAGTTTGCAGGGCACGCGCCTACCTCAGAATTAACGCAAACACACAACATCCACTGCATAGTGAAATTAGGACGGTGAAGGGCAGCAGGTTAAAAAGAGGACGGTCGTGGATGGGTCAAGCCGAAGACATTCTTCAACAGGTGTGTTCACTTGAGGACTTAGAACCTGGCGAGGAGTGGGTGCAAGTGCCAACAGACTTCTGCACATCCTTTTCAGTTTGCATCCAACTAGATAGAAAATGCAGACAAGAAAATCCGGCTGCTGTTGAGGCTGAAGTACAAGCGTTGATTTTCGAGAATTCGCTAGACGGTGACGCGGTCATCTACACAGATGGGTCGGTCGTCCGACATGTGAGAAGCTCATGGGCCTTTACAGCTCGGGCCGGAGGGAGAATTGTGAAGGAGGACTCTGGTGCTTTCACTGAAACCACAAGTAGCCTGACCATGGAAGTCATGGCAGTAAGTAAAGCAATAACATGGCTCGAGACACAGACATTCACTAGGGCTTGTTTCCTTAGCGACTCAATGAACATGATCAAGAGGATAGAGGAGGGGTCGATCCGAAGAGAGTGGTTGCTGCCTCTGAAGCGGTCTAGGCTGGCAAAGATTAGTTTCATCTTCGTGCCAGGTCATGCGGGAGTACAAGGAAATGAGCGGGCTGACAAGCTCGCAGGTGAGGCTACTGTGGAGGGCGGACGCGCCATGGACCAGGCTGACATTCTGAATGCTCTACGAGAAGTGAGACTTTTGCGAGAACCAAGTGATGACTGGGAATCTACAACAATGGCCAGACTGCGGGAGCAGCAAATTAAAAGAGGGGTGGCCAAACAAGAACACTACGCAGGAAGCCAAAGAAGATTGATAAACCAACACAGAACTGGCGTCGTTAGCCGCTACACGCTGCGGGATTTGCTGAGGAGGGGATCCGAGCACTTATGGACTGAATGGTTCGATGTGCAACGAGGATGATCTGTCGACTAACTAACTAACTAACTATCTTTTACATTAGTTTTGTATAATTCAAGATGTTACTTACTGATGGCTGCAAATTTCCCAATATATATTAGAAATGAAGCAACATATTTTCGTTCACAGACTAAACTTGCAAGATGACAAACCATACCTGAAACTTCACAGCCATACAGTAGAATATGGACATTACTGATGTCATCTATATGACCAAGTTTGTTTCATGTGATACTGTGTCTCACTTGATAATACCATGCAGTTGTTTCTCATCATTACCATTTAGCAAGAACTTTGAAGAATGTTGCTCTAATCACAACTACATAGAAAGATTCTCGGTCATTAGCCAGTTTTCATGCATTTTCGTGTCTAAGGTGTATTTAATTAATTAATTTTAATTAATAATAAGCATCCACCCTTGTTTCAATTGATCTCTGAATCCAGGATTAACACCTTTCATCACTGTTTCGTCTAAACTACCAAGATGCATTATATGGCTAAAGTATTTCAGTTTTCTAGACATGATTCTCTAGATGAGTCAGTTTTCTCTGATGTTCAGATCTTGTAAAATGCCAGTACTTTTCTTCCTCTTGATCCATGGCATTGTAAGAAACTTTCTGCAACATTAAGTTCAAATGCCTGACTTCCTGCTTTAGTGAAGGACTTTCTAGTTATACTGTGAACAGGTTGTCTCAGTATATCCTATCCCGCACCAACGTCTTTTCCTTACCTCTTGATTCACCGAGATTTGTATACTTCGCTCATGTTAATGAAAGGATTTCATTAGTGTAATATCAATTTCTATATTTATTTCTATTGTTTCATTCATCTCTAATAATTACCATACACTGTGTCACTATTTGTTTGATATAAAGATATAAATATATAAAGATATATTTTGGTAACATTTGTGATCATGTGTTTTGCAACTTGTTTTAATCGCATGACCTAATAAATGTCATTAATAAATCACTATATTCATAGATTTTTACAATGACCTAATACATCTGTCTCTCTCATTAAATTACAATGTTACACCACAGTAAATAAAAATACAATTAAGTCAACAAATAATGACAACTTTACAGTAAAAGCAAGAAGAAAATAAAAACAAACCAAGGTGCTGCTTTACAATACACAAAAATAAAACCAACTTCTCAAAAACAGAACTCTTATATTACTATAATCATGAAAAGTCGAAAGACAATACAAATGAATGAAAATATACAAATAAAATCATCAAAAAAAATGAAGACAGAAGTAGAGTAGTATACTGGTTTGGGGCCACTTGCGTGGGGTCAGTCAGGGAACAGCCGAAGGCCAGGGGCAGTTACAGCGGCTCTCTTTGACGTCTGACCAAGTTGTGCGCCATGGTGTGACGGTACAGGCTACCAGTGGTTCATCATTGGGTTCTTGGCTGAAAGGTGCTCTTGCTCTGACACTCCACAACCTGTGGTGACACACCAAGCCATGAAGTTGACCTGCTTCTGCCAGAACTGCATCGAGCGCTGATCCATGATAGTGCCAGCTGGTCGGACTCAACATACAGCAGTCTATACACACTAAAGACTTCTGGAAGCCTCATGGTTAGCTTGTTATATATATATATATATATATATATATATATATATATATATATATATATATATATATATATACATACATACATACATACATATATATATATATATATATATATATATATAATATATATATATATATATATATATATATATATGAGGGGCGTTCATATTTGAAATCCGTTCGTGCCGCACCGCGGTAATTGTGTACGTTGAACATGATCATGTCATAGTCATGTGATAAGTACTGACCAATGAATAAAAGAGTAAGTGCTTATAATCCCATGATGCATAGGTTCTGTTTCTGACCGTTGAGAAAATGGCCGGGTTGATTCAAAATCCATCCAAAGAAGCTCAAAGAGCGGTGATTCAGTTTCTTTCATTTGAAAGATGTCAACCAGTGGACATTCATCGAAGAAAGCAGGTAGCATGAGGTAACAAATGTGTGTCGAAGACAACAGTAACAGACTGAGCACGAATGTTTCGGAAAGGATGTCAGTTCATGACAGATCTTCGACGGCGGGGTCAAGCGCATATTGTTGCAACAGAAAAAAGCATCACCAAAATTGATGCAGCAGTACAGATGAACCGTTGTCGAAGTATACGTTCGCTAGCAAAAGAATTTGATGTGTCAATTGGGACAATTTAAAGGTCGTTCATAAGAAACTGCAATATCGGAAGGTGTGTTCACAGTGGGTACCACGGATGTTGACCGACCACCAAAAAGAGGAACTAATGGGATGATGTTTGAACCACTTGCTGCATTACAGAGTGGAGGGTGATGCATTTCTCTTCCACATAGTGGCAGGCAATGAATCATGGTGTCATCACTTTGAGCCGAGCAGCAAAAGAGAGAGCATGCAACTGAAGCATGCTGGATCACCAAATGCCAAAAAATTCCAGTTACAGGTTTCCGCTGGTAATGTTATACTGAGCGCAATTTTTTACCATGAAGGGCTATTGTTGGTCGACTTTAAAGAACCTGGTGTCAACATCAACTCTACCTACTACTTGCAAACACTAGACAAGCTGCAAAAAGCCATCAAGAATAAACGACCCGGCATGCTTTCTTGTGGTGTGATTTTGTTGCACAATAATGCTCGTCCGCATGTCGCAAAGATTGTGCAGGAAGCCTTAGCAAGGAAGAAGTGGGAAATTCTGCAACATCCAGCCTATAGTTCTGATTTGTCACCATGTGATTTTCATTTATTCGGACCTCTAAAAAAATAGCTCTCAAGGGACAACAATTTCACACAGGTGCAGACGTAATGAACACAGTAAACACTTGGTTCAGTGAGCAACCACAATCTTTTTTGTGTGGATGGCATTCGCCGCCTACGTAAGCAATGGGATGCTTGCCTGAATGCCTACGGTGACTTCTTCTGACCAACCCATGGTGCATAATTCATTCAAAATGAATGCTTTGCTTAATTCTACCACACCTGTTAATGTTTCTTTCATGCTTTTGTAATAAAGTCATTGGAACGGATTTCAAATGAACGCCCCTAATATATATATATATATGTGTGTGTGTGTGTGTGTGTCCGGACTCTACAAATTATATTCAAACCGTGTGTGCACTCCACCAGGCTGGTATATGGCATCCTTATTGAATGTATAAGCTTTGGTGGACACGGTTTACTAATTGCAAAGCATGTATATCACCTTGTCTAATATTCAGAATGGGAAGTTCCTCCCTGAACCCTGTAATTGACAACCCGGAGGGGAACCTTGAGACAGCTCTCTCTGAGATTCTTTACTATCCAGCTTGGTTGAATTATCTACTGGACTCAGTAACAACAAGTTCCATTATGGCAAAACACAATTTATATCCCAGATGGGTACTATGATGTATGCTCACTAGATGAACACATCTTTGTGTTGATAAAGTTAAAATGAGTGCTTAACCTTGATACTGGATTGATTAATATTAATAACAGCAAGGACTACTTTGATCTGGCTCCCTAGGCCCGACATTAGGATTTTACAATCTAACTGTTGTTAAGGACACAGCTACCGCTGAGACATTCCACAAACTTGGTGTTTATAAGAGATATTTATCCATCTTCAGGGGCTTTCAGGCACAACCAATTCCCTTCAACAATGCTGTATGTGATCTTTGATAAAAAGGAAGGTTGCAATAATGGGTGTAGACAGATATTCTCCACACCACAGTTGAGAATGGAACGCTGACAGGAATTGTGATTTCTGTTTGTGATGAACACAGAGCCCTGTGAAGATTGTGTACCTGAACTGTGTGTTAGAAGGAAGGCATGGGTATACATGGTGCAATCATGCATGCTGAGGGGCCAGGAAAACACAGACCGAAGGTCTGCAGTATGCTAACCTTTGCTGACCTAGTAGACACAGATTCCATGACCCAGGTGAGCTGCGGGTCTATGGGCTTGAAATGACTGATAGCGGAAACTACAGAAGAGCCCTGGTGGCAATCACGGCTACAGCAGATCTGCAGGAGACCATCTGGGATCTAAAACTTGAAATACAACGTCCTTATGTTTATCTTAATAAGGGTCACATGCTGATGAGAACAGAAAACCAATGCAGTATGCATATGTTCAGCCCTCCCCCCCCCCCCCCCCACCCCCCCTTTCTCCCCCAAGGATGGTGTCGAGATTCATGGTCAAAGAAGATTTTACACTATATGGCACCAATAGAGCCTTGAAGGATATTTCAATAAGAACTGCTACAGAATTTTCAATGGATTTAGTAGTATCCCAGAGTTTCCACTATTTATTTAGAAATTATTTTCAGCTAGCCTCTGACTGACTGGGTCAGCATACTTTCTGGTCTCTCAGTTAAATGGACAACCCCATAAAATTGTTGGTTCCGTCATCACAAACAAGTCACAGCTCCAGAGATTCAAACAAAGTTGGAGGCAGAAATCAGCATGTCTAAGATCCCCATTACTATCTATGTGGGGTTCATAAGACTGTTGTTCACAATGATGAAAGTCTGTGATCTTTATTTGGAACTCTTAACGGCAAAGATACCAAGTCTTTAACCACAGCACTACACATGTATACACAATGACTCTGCATAACAAAGACTATTTATATACTCTGTACTTAAAATCCCACCATACGCCGTAGAGCTACCTCCTGCAAGTTCCCAACAGTTTATCTTTCACAAATCGGCAAACTAGATGTCTTCTTAGTGGGGGTCTTCTCTAAAGATTTGGCCTGTGATGCGATCAACTGCAAGTGTGCAGCTAAAAATGACAAAACATGCTGCAGTGATGCACGTGTACAAAATAAAAATGAACTACGTCCACCAACATGTATCAAAGGCGATGATGGATTCAAAGATCTCAGTTGAGGAATTCAAAATTATTGCTGATGAGGTCGAATGTGACCAAGGCTTGAAGGAGGAAATTCACTCTACAGCTGCTAGCAGGAAAGCTGCTGATGAGACTTACAAAATGAGTGGATGGAACCTGAAGAGAGAAGATCCACGCCAAGTTCGTGGCCATTTTCAGTTTGCACAAAAATAACACATGAATGCAGAATCCCCAAGGACATTGCTGCACCGCCCACTGCCCTCTCCCTACACACAGTAGTGTGTAGTAACTGAGGCCACTTCGTGTCTACTGAACACCAACAGGACAACCCACGGCCAGGTGTTTTTAGAACCACTGGGATCCACTAATGCTGTCACTGCTTAGGATGCCTGTGCAATGAGAACCACTGGAAACCCTCGATGTAATACATATTTTCTGAATGTGTTCGCATGCAAGTATTACTACAATGTCTTCCAGTAGATGACTCACCTAGTTACACTTTAGTGTGTGTTCACGCGATAAGGACAGTGTGCTAACTCAGACATATTTTGCCAGATCAGAAACTGATTTACCCAGAAAAATGTTTTGGTCAGCTCAGAAATTGTTTGACCCAGTAAAAGAAATTGGTGCATATGTAAACAGCTGACAGAAGTCGGTGTCATAACTTGGCCATCTGATGAAATGTAAAATACAAATAATGAGTAACCACCGCCAGCAGCCCAACTCTGCCGTTCCACGCCTGCTGTACACAGGAGGGAACGGGATTCATTGTGCCTCCAGGGAGGCTGTTGATGTCTGACAGGCATCCTAATGGGCCCTGTTTGAGTGAAAGTTCAGTGTCAGAGCCCTCATTGTATCCCCAGATATGAAACCATTATTGTTTTCAAACC
Source organism: Cepaea nemoralis (assembly GCA_014155875.1). NCBI lineage: Eukaryota > Metazoa > Mollusca > Gastropoda > Stylommatophora > Helicidae > Cepaea > Cepaea nemoralis. The sequence continues at coordinate 126,703 of JACEFZ010003317.1, read as the reverse complement.
TCATTTTCACATGGTCTTCCCGAAGCTGGAGATATTCCTATGTATCTCTGCTGTTATTTTCAAACCTTCTTTTTACATGGTCTTCCTGAAGACAGCCGCATGCTACCGACAGTTCATACTGTCACACTTTCGCACGCAACTTGGTCAGACGTCAAAGAGAGCTGCAGTAACTACCCCTGTGCCATGACGGCATGCGCCACCAAAAGGAAAAGGGGTTTTCCCAGATGGACACTAAAGTGGACAAACAAAAGGAGAAACCAATGGGAACGTAAAAACGTCATAGAATAACAACGGGAGACGCTGTAACACCAAGACACCAAGGCGCTTGTGTTTTTTTGAGAGCTCTGTATGGAATAAGATCTGGACGAAGCAATGGTTGCGAAGATTCGGCAAGTGAACAGCGGAAGGAGAGGAATGATCTGTTGATGGGAATTCATGCAATGAGAAGGACCGAGCCAAGATCAACCTAGACTATTTTTCAGAAAAAGGACGACTCAATGATGAATTGGAAAAGACTGAGCGTCAAGGTTAACAGAGTGGAATCGGGAGCTGATTATAAGATGGATAAATAAACGCGACAGTTTATATCTTTAGATTGGTTGATCCCATGTGATTCTGCAGTGCATTAATAAATGCCTAAACTGCTAACACGACTGCCGTCAGTTCTTTTGTGTTAAATTCCCGATTTGAGGTGAGACCTTTTTCAATTGTTAATTGTTTATTAACGAGCGTTTGCTTTTGCTATGGATCATCCCTGTTAATATTATTAAGGGGCGACATTGCATCAAGGCACCCTGGCTGATCCCCAGCTGCTCCCTGACTCACAACAAGTGGCCACCAAACCTGTATACTAGTCTACAAATGAATGTGAACCAAAAAAAAAATAAATGAAAGCAAATACAACACCAGGCAACGACAGTATATTACAGACAGTACAAATCATGCTGAGTTAACATGAAGAAGTATGAGACCACAATTCTACACATCATGGTCTTCACTCTGATGTCAACACTGATTAGACATGATACTCACAAGTTCAGGCCACTGGGTATTTCAATACTCAAATCGTTATGAAGTAGATCAAGAGATAAGACGGCCTCATGGTCTGTCTGCAAATGGCATGTATTGAATTCCAGTGAAAAGATCAGACTGACTCATTTAATACTGAAGTAGTGTACTTCAACATGAGGCATTGGAAAATATGGCAAAGAGAGACGGAAAAATAGAAAAACCACAATTTTTAAAGCAAACAGTCGAATAATCAAAAGAAATTATGGAACAAAGTGTTGTGGAACAAAGCAATGAAATTTGAAGAACACTGAAGAACTACCCAAACAATATCAGGATACCAAAGTAATTGACATACTTTGTTGATACACACAGTTACATCTAATACTTGTATAGAACTAATGTACGCATGTATGTGTGTAATAAAATATTCAGACCTTAGATAACTAAACATAAACTTTGTAAATCAGAACACAACTTTAAGACACAACAAACATTAAAAGAACAAGAGCATTTTAACAAACATACCAATGAAACCAATAGAATGAGTTCCAGCAAAATCAATGCAGCAGCAGTTGGGTCAAGAAAACAGTAAATGTTTCTAATGGAGGCAAGATCATCACATAAAATGGTTCCAAATGTTGCTGTATGTAGCAGGGCGCAGTGTTGGGGTGAGCGCCCAACATTGCTTAAATATTCCAAAGGCTCGTGAATACATAACTTCTGCAGCAAAAGTCCAACTCCTGGGCTTCACGTGGCGGAACTGTTTTTACTAACAGGAGAAGGGGCGACGGCGCGTTTCTGGCGCCGAAAAATAACCAGAATGCTCTAGATGTGTATGCACGTACATGCATGCACAGACACGTGTGTACACGTGTAAACATCTAAGCTCGAGTGAGACCACAGTCTGCTCTAGCAAAGGAAAGGTGCTGAAGACGGAGGCAACCAGCCAGGAGGCAACCAGCCAGGAGGCGCACCACAGAAATCAGGATGCCACACAATTACGCAAAATGGAGTATGTCGACTACTGCTAAATGTTATGGTGCTTGCCCTGCTTCGGACCCCCAGGTAGGTGCAGAGCCGGGCCCTATGTCTCGAAAGGGTCCAACCCCAACTACTGGAGGTCCTTCTCAGATGTCCTATGGAGCCAGGAGACGTGAGAATAGAACGGCTGGCCATACTAAACAAAGACTTAAATTAATACACCGGAACACGGAAGGAGTCAGCAAAAAAAAAAAAAATAGAATTAGAAAACATCCTGGACCAAGAAAAAGTAAGCGTATGTTGCGTGCAAGAAACTCACCTCAATGAAAATATAGCCTTCAAAATCAGAGGCTATCAGTGTTACTGATCAGATCGAAAGGACAGGCGAAAAGGTGGGATACTGACCCTCGTAAAGTAAAAAATAACATCACTGCTTCCCAAATTGAAGTCTACATGGAAGGGGCTGAGTATCAGACACTTAATCTTAAGACAGGCAATACAGACCAACATCTGATCAATTACTACTGTCTAAATGACCGCCCACAGGCACTGGACACACTACCATTAACAGGAAAAATGGTTGTGTGTGGCGATTTCAACAGCCACTCGCAGAGCTGGGGCTATGATCACATGGACCAGAGAGTAGAGAGACTGGAAGACTGGCAGGATGAGAATAGATTCATCTTGATTAACAAGCCGTCCGACCCACATACTTTCTACTCGAGATCATGGCACACTACAACTACACCTGACCTGGCTTTCCATTCACCAGACCTGGAGTGGCACATTACACGAATTGTTGGGAAACAAGTTAGTTGTAATGACCATCAGCCAGTCTTTCTAACTGTAGAAAATGAGCTTGTAAGTGAAAGCAGCACCCTCTCGAGGTGGAACTACAAGAAAGCAGACTGGGCAATGTACAAGAATCGCACCAGCTTACTGGTTAGAAACCTGAACATTGAGAAAGACATAAATAAAGTAGTTGAAGAGTTTGGGAAATACATACTACAGGCAGCGTGAGAAACAGTACCAAGAGGAGCCCGTAAACAATAAAACCCTACTGGAGTAGTGAACTGGAACAGTTGCATAATGATGTGGAAGTGTGTAGAAAGCAAGTAGAGGCCACGCCCAGCCAAGAGCACCACAATAAATTCCAAAAGCTAAATTTCAAAGGGCCAAGCTGCAGGCTAGACGGAAAAGCTGGCAGGAGAAAACACAGTCTCTGAACTTTGAAAGAGACACAAGGAAATTGTGGAAACTAATAATACAACTTAACAATGAGGGCACAGGGAGAAACTCAAAAATTGCACTACATAAAGATGGAAAAATCTTAACAAGAAAGCAAGCAGCTGACCATTTTGCGGACTCATTTGCACAAGATAACAATATCAAAATTAGTCCAGAGAAACAACAAGAGATTCAAGAGAAATGGCAAAGTACAGGACAGAAGGAAATAATACATGAGGTTCTGGAGGCACCCATCACAATCAGCGAACTGGAGCTAGCCATATCAAAACTGAAAATGCGAAAGTCACCAGGAGCTGATGGTATCTCCAATGAAATGATCAGGAACCTAGGAACAGAGGCCAAAGCAAAGCTGTTGAAATCTTCAATAACAGCTGGACCTTAGGCAGTGTTCCACAAGCCTGGAGAGAAGCAATCATGATACCCCTCCTAAAATCAGGGAAAGATAGTTCCATTGCCTCTAGCTACAGACCAATTAGCCTCACCAGCTGTCACTGCAAAACACTGGAGCGCATCATCAATCACAGACTGCAATGGTACATTGAAAGTAAAAACATCCTTGTGCCACAGCAGGCTGGCTTTAGGCAGTGCTACTCTACGGAAGATCAGACAACCTATCTCTCTCAAGAAATTGAGGATGCATTCCAAGAGAAGAAGCTGGTGCTTGTGGCATGGATAGATCTGAAGAAAGCCTTTGACAAAGTCTGGAAAGAAGGTCTGATGAAAAAACTGAGAAACTGCAAAGTCAATGGAAGAATGTACAAATGGGTGAAAGCATACTTGCACAACAGAAGAGCCCGAGTACAGATAGATGGACTCAAGAGCAAGAAAGTACTACTGCGTCACGGTGTTCCCCAGGGCGGAGTCTTGTCCTCCACACTTTTTCTAATCTTCATCAATGATCTCGTTGCTAATCTACTGCATGGAATTAAAGCAGCAATGTACGCTGATGATCTGGTTTTATGGAGCTCAAATGAACATGCATCAGTGGCCACCAGATTGCTACAAAGAGCTGTAGATGCATTTGTTGCATGGGCAAATAGATGGTGTGTCAGCATGAACACTGACAAGTGCAGCACCACCCTATTTACCCACTCTCCAAAACAAAAGGCAGGGATCATCCAGATAAATGGAACACCCCTAAGAGCAGATAAAGAACCAACATACCTTGGAGTAACATTTGATAGCAGGCTGACATGGAGAAAGCACATCAACAAAGCAGTAGCAAAAGCCAGAAGGAAAATAGCCATCCTGAGAAAGCTAAGTGAAACCACATGGGGAGCCAGTGGGAAAATACTTAGCAAAGTTTATCAACAGAGCATACAACCACACCTGGAATACAGGTCAACTGCATGGTGTTCGGCATCAAAAACCACACTACAAGAGCTGGACAAGGTGCAAAATCAAGCACTTAGAGTCACTACAGGATGAATGAGATCAACCCCTATAGTGGAAATGGAGAAGATGGGTAGGACACAAGCACTGAGAGAGCGCAGAGATACGAAAACGCTAATACAAGCAGAAAAGTTCCTCAGCTTGCCAGGCCACCCTATGAAGAACAGATTTGAAAACCTAGCTATGTGGCGGTTGAAAAGAAGTTGTTTTATCCACCAGGCCAAATTACTCTGCAGAGAAACCACTGATCTGCCCACAGTTGGTATCCCCCTAACAACTATTCCAGAGCGAACTCCATGGAAAGATGGACATAGACTATCATTACAAATCCAGACAACAGTGTGCAGCGCAGAACAGCCACTCTCAGCTTCCTTGATGAAGGACCTCTGGATCTGAGTCTACACAGATGGGTCAGCACAAAATGCTGTTAAAAATGGAGGAGCGGGAGTGTACATAGAATACCCAAATAATACTAGGGGCACAGCCAGAGTACCGACAGGAAAGTACTGCCATAACTATGATGCTGAAATTGAGGCAATCAAGATAGCAACAGAGAAATTACTAAATACTGGCAATGGTACACAACCTGTGGTGCTATTGACAGATGCAAAATCAGTACTCGAGGCGCTCCTGTCTGGGAAATTGCCAGTACTAAGGACACTACTTTCTGAACTTAGCAGTCAGCATAAGGTCACCAAATAGTGGATACCATCCCACTGTGGAGTACCCGGAAACGACAGAGCTGATCAATTGGCTAAGGAAGGAGCAAAAGAAGAACAGCCTGATGTGCCCGTTACATACCACCAAAAGAAAAGAATGATCAAATCAGTCAGAAAGCCACCAAAACCTGCTCAAGATGACTACCACGTTATGGACAGACCAGAATAAGTCATTATTCTGCGCCTCAGAACAGGACACAATAGATTACGCAACAACATGTATACAAAATTCAAGATTGGTGAAACAGCCATGTGCACATGTGGATTGGCGTCGCAGACAGCAGAGCACATATTCCAGACTGCCCAAAATATAACATATCTAGGCAAACCTTCTGGCCTAGAGAGACGACAGTGGAAGATAAACTATATGGACCGCTGTGAGAACTAAAAAAGACAGTTAAATTCATACAAGAGGCAATATTGCAGTTATAGACATATTTCAAGTGAACGAAAGAAGAAGAAGAATCACATAAAATAAAGTCAGATCAAGTTTTGTCAAAATGAGTGATCAACAATCAGTCATTTATAGAGCAAAGTACTGACTGACCAGACACTGTATTTTGTCTGGCTAAAATTTTCTGATCATTATGAAGAAATAAAACAGGTTATTTGATCATTAGGCTCTAATGAATATGAAAATTTCAAAATCTACAAAATAATTAATGACAGTACATAACAGTGAACTATGTGCTTGTGACACGGCATAACAAAATCTATTATTTAACATGTAGGAAAATATGCAAGGGTGAGCTTACTAAGTGATTCACAAAGTGACAAACCATCATCTCATATTTCTAGAGGACTGTGTAAAGATATCCCTACTTCTAGATCAAGACTTTATCTTTGACATCAAATGTCAGATTTAAAGGACAACAAATGAGAAAGATTTTATCTAAATCCATCTTTTAGAGCACTATGCTTCTACCTGTATATTCACAAAAGAGAGAGCAGAGCAAGATAATATCAGGTATAAAAATGCTCTAATCAGCCTGATATTAGATATAAATATATACAAAAGGTTTGACTTATGGAAAATGCAGTCATAATGTTGAAACATGGCTTTGCATAGTCGGGTTTGTAATCTGATACTTTCTAGGAAGCTTTTTATTTGTTTCCATGTTCATTTTGTCATTATCACTAACACATAGGGTACTAGAATCAATGTTCTGAAGAAAAGATGACTATAAATAAGATATATTAAGCCACTGAAACACATTTAATCTGGCATTCCATTCTTGTGTACAGGAAAGTAAAAGGCTTTAAAGAAAGAAGTGATTTTACAGAGATAATCAAATGAAAGACTGAATTCAGTAATAAAATACAAACATATCTGATGTAAAATTGCCAGACACAAAAAAAAAAAGAAAAAAGAAATAAAAAAGAAAAACCAATGTAATAAATGTGTTCAATGGGTGTAAACTTATGGTTAAATCCAGCATGCAGCTGCAGCAGAATGGAAATGAAAGGTAAAAATATGTAGAGGTCCCAGAGATGCTGGGAATGAACACAGAACTAAAATACGCAATAAAAAAAGGAGACCAACAACAAATTTTGCTTATAATAAAAGACATGACATTATCAAAATCATATTGGCAAAGAGAACAGGGCAGACAGCAATACATGTGGAAAAATAAGATCACGGGATGGATGAACAGTAGTAAGTTTGAGTGTACCAGCACAGCCAGTGACAAAAGTGTTGGAGATCCAATGTCAACAACCTTTACTCCAGAGATGATATTTTACTGATTAGAATTGATACAGTTCATATTTTGTACTGATCAGTTACCTGTATGGACACAGGTTTCAACATTGCATCAATATTGTTAATTGATCCCAGCCTTATGTGCATGCCAAATCAATGTGTCTCACCTGATACAGGTCTTGAGGTCTATATGGCCAATCTCCTGGCAGATTTCCAAGATAATGAGAACAATGACTCATGTTCTTTGCTGATCCCCTAACTGTTGGTCTGAAACAATAGAACAATTGAATTTGTGCATCTTACATTAAGTGTGAAGATCTGGAAAAGTGCTGTTTGGCCCAAAGCATGGAAGAGTACAATCTACATGAATGAACATTTAAAACTGTACACCAACTACTGTACTCTTGCAATAATAAGTCATGTTAGCAAAATCCTTCAGCAAATCATCATGAAGAGGATTGAAAATCAGTTAAAATATGAAAGACAAGAAGACAGACAGGTTCAGACAGAGTAGAGGAACCAGGGACTATATCTTCAACACAAGAACTATCTTTGAAAGATGTAGAGAGTACAATGTATTAGGGACGTTAATTTGAAACCTGTTCCAATGGCTTTATTACAAAAGCATGAAAGAAATATTAACAGGTGTGGTAGAATTAAACAAAGCATTCATTTTGAATGAATTATGCACCATAGGTTGATCAGAAGAAGGCGCCATAGGCATTCAAGCAAGCATCCCATTGCTTAGGTAGGCGGCGAATGCCGCCCACAAAAAAGGATTGTAGTTGCTCACTGAACCAAGTGCTTACAGTGTTCATTACGACTGCATCTGTGTGAAATTGTTGCCCCTTGAGAGCTTTTTTTAGAGGTCCGAATAAATAAAAATCACATGGTGACAAATCAGGACTATAAGCTGGATGTTGCAGAATTTCCCACTTCTTCCTTGCTAATCCTTCCTGCACAATCTTTGCGACATGCAGACGAGTATTATCGTGCAACAAAATCACACCGCGAGAAAGCATGTCGAGTCGTTTATTCTTGATGGCTTTTTGCAGCTTGTATGGTGTTTGCAAGTAATGGGTAGAGTTGATGTTGACACCAGGTTCTTTAAAGTCGACCAACAATAGCCCTTCATGGTAAAAAAATGCGCTCAGCATAACCTTACCAGTGGAAACCTGTAAATGGAATTTTTTGGCTTTTGGTGATCCAGCATGCTTCCACTGCATGCTCTCTTTTGCTGCTTGGCTCAAAGTGGTGACACCATGATTCATTACCTGCCACTATGCGGAAGAGAAATGCATCACCCTCCACTCTGTAATGCAGCAAGTGGTTCAAACACCATCCCATGCGTACCTCTTTTTGGTGGTCGGCCAACATCCGTGGTACCCACTGTGAACACACCTTCCAATATTGCAGTTTCTTATGAACAACCTTTTGAATTGTCCCAATTGACACATCAAATTCTTTCGCTTGTGAACATATGCTTCGACAAGTTCATTTGTACTGCAGCATCAATTTTGGCGATGGTTTTTTCTGTTGCGACAATATGTGCTTGACCCGGCCGTCGAAGATCCATCGTGAACTGACGTCCTTTCCGAAACGTTCATGCCCAGTCTTTACTATTGCCTTCGACATACATTTGTTACCGTACACTGCCTGATTCTTCAATGAATGTCCACTGGTCGACATACTTCAAATGAAAGAAACTGAATCACCACTCTTTGAGTTTCTTTGGACGGATTTTGGATCAACCCGGCCATTTTCTCAACGGTCAGAAACAGAACCTATGCATGATGGGACGATAAGCACGTGCTCTTTTATTCAATGGTCAGTACTTATCACATGACTATGACATTATCATGTTCAACGTATGTAATTACCGCGGTGCGGCATGAACGGATTTCAAATGAAGGTCCCTTATAGGTCTTCATACTTGTTTTGTAAACTACACTACATAAGAAATTGTGGAACATAATGACAAATATGGGATTTCTAGCACAAATGATCACTTAATTGAATCATTCTTCATGAACAAGCAGCTGCTAGAGGAACTGTGAAACATCAAACTTATTTGAGGTGCAAAGGGAAAGTAGAAAATGTAATGAGACATGTAGAAAATGTAATGAGACATGTAAAAAATGATGAGATCAGTGACAATTTTGAACCATTTAAAATTGGTTCCAGAACTCAGATACGCAGATGACATGATCCTCATCTTAACCCTTTACAAGGCGTAGCGTCCGTTACCGGCCGGTCTCTAAATACGAGCGTAACGGCCGATTCTATTATGCATTGTAAAAACGCGATCTCTCGGCTTTCCGACACTTCCGTCGGCTATTTTCACTTTCGCCCATAGCTTGACAACGTGGCCGCCATTTGTAAACGCGCTACAATGACTTTGAACAGACTTTTACGGACTTGTTTTGATAGTTTTTGGGAGTTTTACGCTGTTTTTCAAAATGGATTTCGGCGATTCTTCAAGTGATAGCCGAGATTTCGCTCTGTTCAATTTAAATGACATTAAAGGGCACAAAGTTGATTATTAATCGGAGCTAGATATCAGTGCAAAGCGTTACTTTGCATTAGCAGTCGTGAGTCGGACTTTAAAGAAAGTGATTATGATTCTGAAAATGTGTTTGTAAATTGCCGTATAGATGACGGAAAATCACAAACAACATGCCGTATTTCGTAAATATTTGTGTTCATATATGGATTACCGGGACCAATCACGTTAGTAACATATTCTGCATGCTTTTCCCTTCATTGTGTTGTTTATTTAACTAAAATCGGTTGACTAACACCTTGTTTGTGATGTTTTTACTAACGCGACCCGAAATTTTTACAGAACCTGAAAAAATCTTGCCCGTTCAGGGCTACAAAACGGACAAGCGTCTGCCCTGTAAAGGGTTAAATAGTATTAAACGATTTGAAGAGTTAATCCTAAGACAGAAGAACTGAAGGACAAAAGATCAAAATTTGTTTCTGAACTCTTAAGAAAACAAAATCCCAAAGCTAATGTCCATGGACAAAACTACATACCAACCAAAAATTAGAATCAATGATGACAAAACTGAAAATGTCACATTTTGATTACCTTTAGAAAACAAATTAAAAGTACAATTTTTGAGAACAAGAATCTTTCCTGTGGCAACATACAGATGTGAGTCATGGATCATTTCATCATCATCATGTGCCATGCCTTTAGGCATGGCTGGTCGTGGATTGCCATCGGACACGGCCACCAGTGTCTTGGATCAGGTCTGCATTCTTCCCCCAATTATATCATGTGACCATGCCATCCAGGTTTGTACCTCTTAAAAGGCAAAAGGGGTTAAAGGCAAGAGGATTGATTTCATTGCACCATGTTCTTTTCCATGTAGCTCAGCTATATTTATCTGCCTTCTACTCTCAAAGACTTGCTTCTAATTAGACATGTGAATCATATAAATGACAGAAGAAATAAATTCATAAGTTAGGCATTATAATAATAAAGACAATTAATTCACTTTGTATGATTCTTTGTTTAATCAATATATTGAAGGAAACTCTTAGATTATGGAAATTCACTGAATTTGGTAAGAAATTGAAAATATAACTGATTTCTAGAAAATGAAGGTGAAATAGTAAACAGAGAAAGTCTGTAAATACCTCAGTCTCACTCTAGCACAGCTTGTATAAGTAATGCAGCTGGTGTCATTGGTCGTCCCGTTATGATTTGTGATTTCACAAAATTGGTGGTCTAGGAAATTCATTATGGACAATGTTAAAACCATAACAACTATGTAGGGAAATATCAAAGACCAGACATGACTTTCATAATCTTTAGTCATAAAATAAAATGCACATAACAGGACAAGGTATTCATCTGTAAACAACTTAATTATCAAGCTTCTAAGGCTTATATGAATAAAAAAAGGACCCAACAGGACCACAGCAAGCAGACCCGAGCAGAAACATTTATGTAATGTACGTGATGCCAGCCTTGATCAATTTGCTGACTCACAATTTTGTACTGTATATTTATTACTTGTTGTGTGAAGATTAATATGAAGTCTTCTGAACATGCCATTTTACTATTATTTAATTTTGTGATTGTTCACAAACGTATTCTTGGAAAATTAACTAAGAAATTTCCATTTGACTTCCATAACCATGCCATAATTATTTTATTACGAGCGGTTTTTCAATGGTTTACCGAGGCAGCAGCAACCGACAGCCTCAACCACCAACTTGTAGTCATTTCCATGTAACAAGTCCCTTGCATCACTGTCATGTTGGCTGAGGCCAAAGTATTTTAGTTTCTGAGACATGATACAGATTAATATAGGAACAGCCCAAAATACTCAACAGAGGATTGTCTAGGCCTAGATACAATTTTCTGGATTATGGGGCAGTATTGTCAATGTTTAGTTTAGTTTAGTCGACGGATCAACATCACGGCACATGGATGTAACCCATAAGTGCTCCGTTCTTCTCCTAACTCAAGCCTGAGTCAGGAGAAACTCAGCTCAGTGCACGAACTCCATAGCACTGGCGAGGATCCTGACATACTTTGGGTAGATTTTTAACTCGAAATTTTGCCCAGGCAGCGCCGTTAGGCTACTCTTTTTCGATTTCCAACTGCCAAGGGATTTTTTAAGTGCACAACAATACACACGGGCGTCCGACCTCACTACCCAAAGACCAGGGAAAATGCGTTACTAGAAGTCCATGTGAAAAAATCCTGGTCCTCACCGGGGCTTGAACCCGGGACCTCCAGCACTCAAGGCGGACACTATACCTCTGAGACCACTCAGCTCCCCATGTCAATGTTATGGAAGTCTAAAACAGAGACTGACAGAACATTTTTTAAGTGAAAGAAGTAGATATTATGCAAAACACTACCAATGGGAAGGGCATAGGTACTGGTGATAAGGAAAATAAAAAGGTATTAAAGAGAGCACTAGACAAGAGAAATTAATAGGTTTTATAGAAAGCTCCAGACAACTGGAATAAATAGGTATTATAGAAAGCAGTAGACAAGGGAAATAAATAAGTATTACAGATAGCACTAGACAAGGGAAAGAAGTAGGTATTACATAAAGTACTAGACAAGGGAAAGAAATAAATAAAAGTAAAGGACCCTTATTATATACCTTGAGCATTGGGCATAGATGCTAGAACCATATTTGTATAGACCTGTCAGCATTCACATGGTGATGTGGCCAATATATTGCCTTTACCTCTGAAGACATTTCCTGGTACCAATTTTAGGTTTATTGACCTGTAGTCCCAAGTCAATTAAAAAAATCTCTCTCAACTGTGAACTTTAACACATGACCACTGGTCCAACAGGCTACTGCAGCTCCGAGAAAGAAATAGGCATTATACAAACACAAAGAACTAGTAAGAAAATACAACCTGAAATAAGGAAGAGCAATATGGGTTAGTAGAAGGCAAAGGTGAAACAAATGATGTGTATTTGCTGAGAACATTAATAGAGTGTCTGACAGAACTAAACAAAGACCTCCACGTTTGCTTCATTGGCTACACAAAGGATTTCATTAGAGTAGGATATGTCAACATGATAAAGATGACTGTGGATCTACACAGTGATAGGAAAGACCTGACTTGTAAAAAAACATAAATAGGAAACAAGTTGCGATAACAATTAATAATGTAGTTCAATACCAGAATATCCAAAGACTTGAGCGAATTGGACGCGTAATGTCTCCAGACCTTTTTTCCCTAAATTATGAAAATATTGTGAGAAATTTAGAGGCTATGAGAATCACCATCAGAGGACATAATATAGTATAAGTTATGCAGATGATGCAATACTGATGGTAGACATTGAATAGGGTCTGCAGCGTCTAAAAGATGTGGCTACTATACACAGTGAACATTTAGGGTTAGAATAACATTTTAAGAAAACAGAGATTATGGTTGTCTCTTTGAAGAAAGAAATACCACAATGTAACATCCAAGTAAATAACACAATTCTTTAACAAGTGAACCGGTACAACTATCTCGAAATAACTGTAACAAATGATGGAAGATGACATGGAGTTTAGAACAAGGACCACTACGGCAAAAGTAGCCCTTTGCAAGATGAAAAATATGCTGACCAATGAAAATTTGTCAATTTCAGTGAGAAAAAAGAGTGGACTGCGTAAAAGTGCTACACAGAGCTTCTACAGTTATATGCATATGAACATGGACAATAAGCAGACCAGCTGAGAAACACCTAATAGCAGTCAAAATGTGGTTTCTGAGGAAAATGCAAAGAAAACCATGGACAGACAGAAAAACCAATGAGACTTTTTTAAAAGAAAAAAAAATTGAACCTGTACAGTGATTAGAGAAAGTAGATGTAACATGTTAAGATTTTTTGGGCACATTAAGAAGAGAAATAAACTAGAAAATTTATTCACAAATGGCAAAATTTATTGGAAAAGAGCATGAGGAAGGCAGAGAGATAAACATCTGATGGTTTGGCTGAAGGACATATTCAGGACAAGACCACAGACCTGATCCAAGACTGGTGATCATGTGAGATGGTAAACCATGACCACCAACACTTATAGCCATGGCACATGATAATGATTATAAGACAAGGGAAATAAGCAGGTAAACATTAAAGCACTAGACAATAGAAAGAAACAGGTGTTACATAAAGCATTAGACAACAGAAAGAAACAGGTGTTACATAAAGCATTAGACAACAGAAAGAAACAGGTGTAACATAAAGCACTAGACAGAATGAAAAAGATGTTACATTAAAGCACTAGATAATGGAAAGAAACAGGTGTTACATAAAGCATTAGACAACAGAAAGAAACAGGTGTAACATAAAGCACTAGACAGAATGAAAAAGATGTTACATTAAAGCACTAGATAATGGAAAGAAACAGGTGGTACATAAAGCATTAGACAACAGAAAGAAACAGGTGTTAACATAAAGCACTAGACAGAATGAAAAAGATGTTACATTAAAGCACTAGATAATGGAAAGAAACAGGTGTTACATAAAGCATTAGACAACAGAAAGAAACAGGTGTAACATAAAGCACTAGACAGAATGAAAAAGATGTTACATTAAAGCACTAGACAATAGAAAGAAACAGGTGTTACATAAAGCATTAGACAACAGAAAGAAACAGGTGTTACATAAAGCACTAGACAACAGAAAGAAACAGGTGTTTTATAAAGCACTAGACAATAGAAAGAAACAGGTGTAACATAAAGCACTAGACAGAATGAAAAAGATGTTACATTAAAGCACTAGATAATGGAAAGAAATTGGTATTACATAAAGTACTAGACAAGTGAAACGAGTAGGTACAACGGCTAAAAGTGGTGAAGGGGTTATGGATGCTGTTCATGATCATGCATACCCACGTTTGAAACACAGCTGCACATGATTTGGCAGCAGACTGTGTTGCATTGATTTTTTTTTACAAAATGGTATGGGTGCTGGTCATTCGTAAAGCAATGGCAAACTACTGAATGTAAACTTGCCAAGAAATAACAACAGCAAAAATTGCTGGTGTTGACTGCAACGTCCTGTAAAGGATATGCAACTAACTAATCTATCAAGACTTTTGTGAGAGAAGCCAAGAAAAATATGTGGGATGCCTTTGTGCTTTGTGGTGGAGAAAACCGTATAGATATTCTTACCTTTACATCAACAGAGCTGTATTTTTTTATATGGCTGAAGAACTTTAATTGTCTGTCCTTGACCTTATTTAGTAGGTTTCTTAAATCCCAGTTTTTAAATACTTCTTTGTTGGTTTATATAACCACTTTTCAGAAACTTCAATTTTGCCCTCACATTGTTTATTTATAAATCATATATGGATCACCATAGTCTGGTAAGAATGAGACAGCGAGGTGTGACGAGGGGATCTGGCCGACGCTCGACGCTCAGAGGAAAGGCGAGATGGACATATAATCAGATTGCTACTGGAACTATTAGTGTTGGAACTCTTCGCTGGCTGCTGGGGATGGGGACGGAGTGCTTATGGGAATGTCCCGAATGCTGTGATGTCGGTTCCTAAATCAATCAATCAATCAATCAATCAATCATATTTCTGCACCATGCAAAAATGTAGAGTAAATATAACGATTCATCACTTTAGTTTTAATTTGTAACTTATCTGTTTCATTGTGAGTTGATTCATACTGCTGAATACTGTTTTGGCCTTTTCTAATCTATGTCATATTTCTGCATCACCCCTGTCATCATCTGATTTAACTGTCCAAGGTAAGACAAACTATTGATTTGTTCATGTGTCTGTCCATTCACTGTACTTTGTTCATAATCATAGTTACTGTCTTGTTTATATTTATGTCTAAGCCAGTTTTATTACTTAGTTCTTGTACTAATTCTTGCAGATCCTATTTTGTTTGAGCTAACAAAACTGTATCATATGTAGACTTTATGTTGTTTATTGATTTCTCTCCAATACTGAGTCATGGTCTCCTCTCCAGCGGTTTGATGATGCTATCAGTCATGCACCTATTTCACTCTCTCTATGGGGTCAAGGATCACTAGGGGTTGATGATATCAAACATGTGATGGTGAACATGACAGTGTTTCAATTAACAACTATGAGCAACATCAGGAAGGCTGCCTATATGACAAACCCATGAAATAATCAAAAACTGAGGAATCTTTCATGAGCATAACACAACTGGTGGCCACCTCTATGTAAGCATAAGGATATCACTGTTAATGTGAGGCTGCATTATATACACAAACAGTGAATAATGTTTGAGTGTGAGTTAGTCACTCCCTCACTGTTTTTTTTTCCCCATCAGTCAAATGGATTAATTTCATGGCTACACTTCAGTTTTGTATTATGACACGATACAGCTCAATGTCTACTTCTGATGCTCTGTATCCCCAACAGGCGCACAGGACCTCAACAAACTCATACCAAGGCGTCCTGTCTGTTGCTTTCTCTTGTAGCTCCATCCATGTCCTGCCCACAAGATTAATCTGCCTCTAATTCCCTTCTCCATGTGTTTTTAGGTTTCCTTCTACTTTCGCTGGCCCTATAGACATGGGACTTTCCAGTTATACTATGAGGGGAAGTCGATAAGTAAGTCACAAATGGCTGTAGAAAAATAACTTGAAACCAGTTTATTTTTATACATACATTGTCCCTTTATTTCTCAACATAATTTCCACCAACATTGATGCCCTTATCCCATCGTTTTATCAGTCCTTCCAAACCGGCTGCATAGAACTGTGTGCTCTGTTTTCTAAACTATGTTTTCACTTCACATTCAACTTCAGCGTCATTCACGAAATGTATCCTGCCAAGTTGGGTTTTCAGTGGACTTAGCCCCTAGCGATTTCCACCTTTCTGGTCTTTAAGTTTGCAATGCAAAAACATTGTTTTGGCATTTTCACAATATTCAAATGGTTAATTAAAATATTTACAGAATATGTTTTTAGCTAAAAATATATAAACTTATACAGGATGCAACAGATGTCATCTCTGGTTTCCTAATTAGAATAATAATTTACGCACACACAAAATAAACTAACCTGGATTTGTTACAACTTGCTGAAGCATCAAAGTGCAATCTTGACATACAATGTCAGGAACTTTAATTGTTATGTGGTAGGTGCTTTCATTACACACACCAAGAGGATAATCATTACCCTATAAATTGAGAAAGTAACAATAGAAATCACAAATGACAGCAACTGAAGCAACTTACAATGAACCAAGAGGATTAATATGGTGGGTTAAAGCAGCAAGATATGGGTGGAAGCACTTTCATAACATACAAATACATGTTCACAGGTAACTAAAAACATGCAAATAGAATATCTGCACAAAATTATTTTAAAAAAAAATATTCTATTTATCTATCAAATAAGGTTCTTGAAATCAACAAAATCTTATCAAATTCTAGAAAACATACGAAACCCAATACACTGATTTGTAAAATTTCAACTCAGAAAAGTAAACATTAAAATAAACACCTGGTCTTCAGAGATCTATGTGGACATTGTATCTGCACAGATAATCACTGATGTCTTAACAGAGGGAGCATTGTATCTGGACCTGATTGAGTATTGTATTAGTCAAAGAATCAGTTTGATGAAGTCAGAATTCAAAGTGTATGATATGAATTCAGTAAAAGCACATGTTGCATAATAATGCAAATATGTTACATTGCCCCAGGTTTCACTTCGTAATTATCTGCAAGTCTTGTGGAAACTTGACATGACTACACAGCTTTCACACTAGAGAATGTCTGTGGGTATCTCCTTCAAAAGATAGTGACAAGATCTAACAGCTACATATATTCTCCTGCATACATTTGTGAGTCATCATCATCAAGTGCCATGCAAGTGTGGGCGGTCATATTTCGTCATCTCACACGATCACCAGAGTTGTGGATTAGCTCTGTGATATTGTCTCAACCATGCCATGTGGCGAAGCCATCCAGATATTAACTTCTATGCCTTCCCCTTGTTCTTTACCCCCTTAATCTTGCCAGTTGTCAACAAGTTCTCTAGTTTATTTCTTCTCAGAATGTGCCCAAAAAATGTTACTGTCTATGTCTAATTTCTCTAATCAGTTTACAGTTTTCATTTGCTTCTTGTAGGACTTACATGTTGGTTCTTCTGTCTGTCCTCAGAAACTACATTTCCACTGTCATTAGATTTTTTTCAGCTTGTCTGCTCTTTGTCCATGTTTCACATTCATACAAAAGTACAGGTTCTATGTAGCACTTCAACACTCTTTTTCTCACTACAATTGATATCTTTTTATTTGTCAGTATGTTTTCCATCTTGCAAAAGGCTACCTTTGCAATAACGATTCTTGTTCTAATCTCTTCAAGTCACTTCCAGTTATATGTTATGAATGTTCTAAGATACTTGTGCTGATTCACTCATGTCAGAATATTCCCATTTACCCATATATTAGGTTGTGGTATTTCTGTCTTCTTAGTCATAATGAGCCGGCACTGTGGCGAAGTGGTTATGAATGCAATTCGTAATCCTGCATACCGTGCTCGAAACACAGCTGCAGGCGATTTGGAAGCAGACTGCCTTGCATTGGTTTCCATACAATGGCATGAGTGCCTGTATTTCAAATATCAATGGCAAATTACTGAATGTAAACTTGCCCAGGAATCACAAAAAGGAAAAATAAAAAAATGCTGGAGTTGACTGCGACATTCTGTAAAGTATATGCAACTAACTAACTAGTGATAATTGCACCTACTAAACGCTGCAGATCCTGTTCATTGTCTGCAATAGATACTGTATAATCCGCATATCTATTTTTATTGGTGTTATGTACCAAAATGGTGATTCCTCTAATATCTTCTAAATTTCTAAACAGATTTTCACTGTTTAGGAAAAAAGGATCTGGAGACATTACAGATCCCAGTCATAACCTCTCTTAATAGGCTGATATTGACCTACGTTATTATGAATCTTTATGGCAGCTTGTTGTTTCCAATATATGTTTTTACAAGTCATAGGCCAGGGGAACTTGCACACAAACGATTGCTATTTAGTTGTGATGTATGTTATGGATGCATGACACAAGTTTCATAAAACCAGAGAAGACTTTGATAGACCATATTCTTTCTTGTATTTTTGGCTACTGGCACCTGTAGCAGGATTACTACGTCTGTATTTGTTTGCCATATTTCAAAATTGTCTTTAACCGCAGGTCATGGGTTACAAACTAGTCTAACATCAGGGGGCATATAGATAACATTTACTTGAAAAGCCATTTCAAACATAAATATTCATTGGCCAATTGGGAGTTGATGCAAATCGAGCACCTTCACTCACTGCCAGAATGCCACTAGCATGTAAAGGGAAGTGGACTAAAGTCACGTCTACTGTACTTACCTTCTGAGAGCACTCTGGAGTTATCACAGCATGGTTATTGTGAGGAATGTGATCCAGAAGCACACAACTTCTCCTTGTTTCATTTACAATTTCAGAAGTTAAGTTGAAGTTGCTGGTGTTACTGACTTCCCTGGCATTGTCTATCAAACTAATACGAAAAGGAGAACCTGTAAGAAATTCAAACAATATTTTATAATTTGCATAAAGTAATCAAAAACTTCATTATTAAAAGGGCAAAGAAAATCACATTTTAAAGGTCAACTGCCACTATTATTGATTCTGTGAGATTGACTGACTAAACTATTGAATAGAATCACATTTATCAACTATACTCGGGTCTGGTCCCGTCTGTAATTGAATTGAGTTGAGTCAAGAACTGACATCACAGCACTTGGGACATTCCCATATGTGCTCAGTCTTCACCTTCAACAACAAGCGAAAAGTTCCAGCACTTATGTTATCAGTAGCAGTCTGATTACGTGTCCGTCTGGCCTCTCCACAGAGTCCTAAGTATCAGTTAGATCCTGTGGTCACTCCCTGCAGCACCATTTTCTCCAGGTCATCTAAAGCTAACATTGTAGCTCTCCAGGAAACCTGACTGGGTGACAATGGGCTATGAATGGATGGAATTAAATGTTTTTCCATCAGGTGATATCTGGCACTGCTCATACTTTTATGCGACAGTAATGTGGTGTTTGAGAAGGGTATGCGCCAATGGAACAATGATGAGATGCATGATGAATGATGAGGCAATGCCTCAGTAAACATCTATGTAATTGAGTATGCTCTGGCAATCCTGCCTCTTAGCTATATGCAGTCAGAGACTGGAAAGGGTGCAGAATGAATGTGCATTATACTTGGGTGCACAAAAGATATGGAATACAAGGCGACGCACTATCTACTTAGTTTTCCAACGATGGGAGATGTCACAAAATGAAAGTAGGCCTCAGACGGGACAACTCATTCCGCACTTTTACCCACCCCGTTTATTCGGCTAGGCCACATTTTAAGTCAGGGAAGTAGGGGGTCTCCGAGTTATCTTGAGTTAGGACCGTCTTCTGGGTCCTTGAGATGTTATGTATCGGGGGATTTCATGAACTTCACTGGTCCCGAGAAACATAACTTAACTCTTTGAATGTGCGTAGATACTTTTGTTAGGGTTGTTGTAAATCACACATTCTGATAATCTTGGGGAATTGTAAGTTGCATCACTTTCGTCGGAGATGTTTGGCGGGTTCCGTGATTCTATGGTACTTACGGACCCGACCAAAGTGGTCATTCGATAGCCTGTCATTTAGAAGAGATGCCGCTTCTTCCAGCTGTATAACATGCAACTCTTGAGGAATTAGAGATTGATCTACAGTGGAGGTCTAGTCTGTCCTGGAGACGAGAGGCCGAGTCTTCGACCAGCTGCATTATGTTGGACCTTTTGGGGACCCAGAGGCTGACCTACAGCCGAGGTTTTGACTATCTACCGGATTGATGTCTGTTGCCTAATTGTTCCTAAATTTAAAGGTAACATTTATACTTGGCGTCGCTTAACTAAGTTTGTTTTTCAGTTGTGCCGTAACCCTGTGCTCTGACCTAGATGTACGCAGTACGCATTGACCTAGGGTCAGCGGACACCAACTGTAAGTTGTATCAACCAGGCAGGCCAGCCCTGTAACAAGCTGGTGGTTTTACTTTAACATAGATTTAAGCGAGGGCTAAGGTCAGCAGACAAGATGAAATGGATTTCGCTAGGCAGTTCTGTGGAGCAGTCTGGTTGAGGCGAAGTACCAATGCATTCGACGCCCTATCTCAATAAGGGGGTATATTAGGGAATTATTATTCTGATAGAGGATTTCTGCGTGACCAGAGCTATCATTTGATTACCCTAATGGATAGGTTTGACATTAGTGCGTTTCAATCATCATCATGTGGCGGTCTGAAACAAGTACTTTTGAGTCAGCCTCATGTGACATACGAGAACCACAACATGCATTTCTCGTCAAGGTGAAAACCCAGATCTGTAGGAGACATAAGCTGTCAAGTGATTATTGACACCCTCGCCGGTAGTTATTTAACTGGGTGCGGTCAAGGGGAAAAAGATATCTTCACACCTACTGTGGGCTTATTAACCTTGGGCCAGTATAGTGGTGGGGAGACACCCACACATGTAGCGTTTATTTAATCAGTGTTGTCTGACACAACACTTCCTTCAATCACAAAGGAACTTGGTGTCTCGCTGGTCTAACTTTCTATTGTCTCTGTACTTTTCACCCGAACCCGATTGTTCTGGGTGTTTGACTCTTTGACTCTACATAATTCCCAGACGGACAAAGAAATTTACACTTGTGGTTATTGTCTATATATATATATATATATATATATATATATATATATATATATATATATATATATATATATATAGAGAGAGAGAGAGAGAGAGAGAGAGAGAGAGAGAGAGAGAGAGAGAGAGAGAGAGAGAGAGAGAGAGAGAGAGAGAGAGAGAGAGAGAGAGAGAGAGAGAGCTATACTATCCTCAGGAATGCAACATGTCATCCTATTTACTAGGGATGAGACGCATGACTGAAAAGCTACTGGACTTACATTAGGATTACTAAGGGTTGTAACCTAACCTGTCTGTGAGATATATCTGGGAGGTCAAACATACGATAGTGGTCTGAGCTCAAGGGGCTGACCATGCAAGGGAGGGAGTCAGTGTTGAGTATTGATGCAGTATGTCTTATTCAGGGATGTGATGGATTTGTACACCTGACCTGTTCTTGCTTACAGGAACCCCTTTGCTGTTTGCAAGTTGCTGTGGCCATTGCTATTGGCGAGTGCCCCGGGCTAGTTGCTGAATGCTGTTGGCAAGTGCCCTTTGTTGTTGCTATTTGCTGTGGGCTGTCAACCTGAAGTGCTCTGAGAAACCCTTGGCTGTGGGCTGGTTGCCTGTTTGTGGTTGACAAGTGCTGTTTGCTGTTTGGAAAAGCCCGACTAGAAGTTTCACCTCCAGTCTGCCAGGAGACTGAGACTGGGCTATCCGACCGAAGCTTTCTGACAAAAACAATTCTTCGAGGCTATCTGAAGTAGCAGGCCTGAGTCAAGATGGTGCAGAAGGCCAAGTGGCTAGTGACTGCTGAAACCTACCAGGCTCAAGTCCAGAGGCCCCACAGGCATCATACAGGATCAGGTGACTGTGTCATACCACCTGTGGTTATAAACTGACATGGGGGGTATGGGGTGTCAGGCATTGGTAGCACCTTTGTTAAGGATGACTCTCATGTTCTTTTCAGGACCCATCCCCCACTGGTCCAAGCCTGACATCCAGCTCCTGCCTGTGGCTCCTAGTAGTTGTCAGCATGCGACAGCGGCCACCCACCGGGCAAAAAACTGTGGGAGGCTGGCTAAACCAGGCGTGGGTAGCCGATTTGGTGTCAAACCAAGCAGTAAACTAGGGTATGCCTACCCAGCATGCAAAGACAGGATTCAGCAGACTGTGCGGATGAAATCACTGATGATTCAACGGACAAGACGGCGTTTACCTGCAAAGCGTTGTGGAACGTAATGAGCACGGCAAGGCACGTAGAGCGCCCTGGTCATCCACTGCACCTGTATTTGTCTCCAGTTGTCTTGACTTGTCTTGCCACTGGACTCAGATGGACTCAGGCAAGAGAGTGAGGTCGATGAATTGCGCAACTCTTCCTCACTTAAATCCAATTCATCGCGCAAGTCATTCTTCATCCAACTTCATACATCACCTTCAAGCCCTGTGGCGATGGGCAAGCGGCGAAGCGGCAGGCGTGGGTACGCTGGCAGTCGTAGTCGCAGACCTGCACACAGGCGGCTCAGGCCATATGGTCGTCTTCTACTGACTGGAGCAGCAGTGGGATTCGGCAGCCCCCTGAGTGACAGAGCAGCCCTCTATAGGAAAGCACTGCTCACCTCCATAGCATGAGGAAGGGGCTAGAAAAGGTGCCCTAAACATTGTCTGCTCCATCATTACCTAACCAGCTAGCCGCGGTTGGTGGGTACCCTATACTGCGGTCGACATACAAACAAAGTAAAAACAGGTAAAGCTAAAAGAGCTAACCATATTCCCTTGACAATCGGAACTTGGAATGTACGCACCCTACTTGATAGAGACGGCACGTCAGGCCCTGAGAGACGAACAACACTGATTGGGCAAGAGCTGGGCAGGTACAACATCGACATTGCAGTCTTGAGCGAGACACGACTTGCAGATGAAGGCCAAATCTGTGAAGTAGGTGCTGGCTACACATTTTTCTGGAGTGGAAGGAAAAGCGAGGAAAGACGCCAATCCGGTGTGGGATTTGTCATTGAGTCGGCCCTGGTTGGCAAACTAGCTGAATTTCTGAAGGCTATAAATGACAGGCTTATGACTATTAAGTTACCCCTGCTGAAAGGAAAGAAGCATGCAACCATTGTGAGTGTCTACACACCAACCATGACAAATGAGGATGACGTCAAAAACAAGTTCTATGAGGACCTGCACAACGTATTAACATCTGTTCCCAAAGGAGACAAACTTATACTCCTTGGGGACTTCAATGCCAGAGTAGGCAAGGACACCGCCTCTTGGAATGGCATCATTGGAAAGTACAGGAGTCGGAAATTGTAACAGCAATGGGCTCCTCCTCCTTCAGACCTGTGCCGAACACGATCTCCTGATCACCAACACAATTTTCCGTCTTCCCACGAGAAATAGGACATCATGGATGCACCCTCGCTCGAAACACTGGCACCTCATTGACTATGTCATCGTCAGGAGGAGTGACAGACATGACGTTTGGGTGACAAAATCCATGTGTGGTGCCGAATGTTGGACAGACCATCGTCTCATTATCTCGAAGATAAACATACACATCAAACCACCACAGAGTCTTCAAGGGGCAAAAATGCAAAGAAAACTAAATGTTACCTGCCTAAACAGCAATAAAATGCAGCTGTCGTTTGAAAACATGCTGGAAGACCACCTCAAGCCAAATGCTGCAGCTAAACAGGATGTGGAAACAGAGTGGAGAGCCCTAAAGGACATAATTTACAACACTGCTATGGAAATCCTGGGTCCAGCCCCCGAAAGCATAAAGACTGGTTTGATGAAAATTCTGAAGACATCAACCAATTGCTGGCCGAGAAACATCTTCTCCTCAAGGCACATTTGAATGACCCGAAGTCAACATAAAAAAAGATGCCTTCAATAACATTCAAAGAGTAGTGCAGCAGAAAGTTCGGCACATGCAGGACTCCTGGCTGAGCAACAAAGCTGATGAAATTCAAGGCTTTGCTGACAGACATGATATGAAAAACTTCTACGACTCACTGAAAGCGGTCTACGGTCCTCCATCACCAGGCATAGTTCCCCTCCTCAGTGCAGATGGGGGAACATTGGTCACCGATAAGAAAGAAATCCTTCAACGCTGGGCAGAGCATTTCAGCAACATCTTAAATGCAACTTCCTTCTTCGATGATGAAACCATCAACTGCCTTCCTCAAGTTCCCACTAATGATACACTTGATGACCTGCCAACCATAGTGGAACTAAACAAAGCCATCCAGCAACTTTCCAGTGGAAAGGCGCCTGGTCCTGACTCCATCCCAGCAGAGATATACAAGGCAGGTGGGCCGGTCCTAATAGAGCAGCTTCACCAAGTCTTTACAAACATATGGGTGAACGAGACCATGCCACAAGATTTCAAGGACGCGTCAATAGTCCACCTTTACAAACGTAAAGGAAACCGCCAATCCTGTGACAACCACCGAGGCATCTCCTTGCTCTCAATCGCAGGGAAGATACTCGCCAGAATTCTTCTCAATCGCCTCACGGCCCATCTCGATCAAGGTCTTCTTCCTGAGAGTCAATGTGGCTTCAGAAAAGAACGAGGAACTGTTGACATGATTTTCGCTGCAAGGCAGCTGCAAGAGAAATGTCAGGAACAGAACTCTGAAATGTTCTCCACTTTCATTGACCTTACCAAGGCTTTTGATACAGTCAGCAGAGAAGGACTGTGGAAGATTATGGCGAAATATGGCTGTCCACAAAAGTTTGTCCAAATAGTGCGGCTATTTCATGATGGTATGCAGGCAAGAGTACAGGAAAATGGTGAACTGTCTGAGCCCTTTCCTGTCACCAATTTAGTGAAGCAAGGATGTTTCCTGGCACCAACACTGTTCAGCCTCATGTTTTCAGCTATGCTGACGAATGCCTTCGAGAACACTGACATTGGAATAGACATCAACTACCGCATGGATGGAAAGTTGTTCAATCTCAGAAGGCTTAAAGCCAAAACCGAAACTAACAGCGACACCGTCAGAGAACTGCTGTTTGCTGATGATTGCGCTCTATATGCCAACTCAGAGGCAGACATGCAACACAATGTTTCAGCTTTCTCATATGCCTGTGCCAACTTTGGGCTCAATATCAACTTGGAGAAGACTGTAGTTATGTACCAGCCAGCTCCAGGAATAATCACACCGTGCCGAATATCAAGGTGAACGGTCATAGACTAAGTGTTGTGGACAAATTCACCTATCTTGGCAGCACTGTGTCACAAGCTGCCACAATTGATGACGAAGTGAATGCAAGAATCTCCAAGGCCAGCGCGGCCTTTGGCAGACTGTACAAGAATGTATGGGACAGAAATGGAATAAGCCTGCAAACAAAGCTGAAAGTCTATAAAGCAGTTGTATTATCCAAACTGCTATATGCTTGTGAAACATGGACTGTTTACCAGCGACATGCTAGGAAATTAAACCACTTGCACACAGTCTGCCTTAGGAAGCTATTGAAGATTAAATGGCAAGACAAGATCCCAGACACTGAAGTTCTAGAAAGAGCATCCATGCCCAGTATCCACACTCTACTAATGAAAAATCAGATTCGCTGGGCTGGTCACTTAACTCGTATGCCAGATCACAGGCTCCCTAAACAAATTTTTTACGGCAAGCTGCATTGTGGTAAATGCACCCAAGGCGGCCAGAGGAAACGTTTTAAAGACACTCTGAAAGTCTTACTGAAGGTTTTGGAATTCATCCTGACACCTGGGAGACTGCTGCTAAAGACCGTAATTCATGGTGTACATCATTACATAAGGGTGCAGTCACTAGTGAAGCAACCAGGACTGCAAGAGCTGTGAAAAAAGGCTGGACAGAAAAACCACTGCAGGAGATCCTCCTCCTGGAACGTCAAGTATTCTATGCCCACATTGTCAAAGAACATTTCGAGCCAAAATAGGCCTTATCAGCCATCTTAGAACTCACTGGATGAAATGAATGGTCAACATCATTCTTGATGGACAAACAACATAAACTGACATTCAATCATGCACGGACAGAACTCTTCGTGGGATGATCTGCGTGGTCTCGAGGTATGGTGTCCGCCTCGAGTGCTGGAGGTCCCAGGTTCAAGCCCTGGTGATGACCGGGATTTTTTCTCGTCGACTTTTAGTAATAAAATTTCCCCAGGTCTCTGGGTAGTGAGATCGGATGCCCCTGTGTATTGTTGCGCACGTAAAAAATCCCTTGGCAGTTGGAAATCGAAAATGAGTAGCCTAACGGTGCTGCCCGGGCAAAATTTCGAGTTAAAAATCTACCCAAAGTATTTTAGGATCCTCGCCGGTGCTACGGAGTTTGTGCACTGAGCTGAGTTTATCCTGACTCAGGTTTGAGTTAGGAGAAGAACGGAGCACTTATTGATTGCACCCGTGTGCCGTGATGTTGATCCATCGACTAAACGACTACTCTCATCCAACTAACTGTTCCTGTCTGTCTGTCTGTCTGTCTGTTTGTAAGAGTCAGAATCTCTAATAAAGATTCGAGATTGGCTTGTTATCAACTTGTTCTCTTATCATAAGTTTGATGACTTTGAGTATCATAAGTCATCATAGGGAAAGGGTCGTTCTGGCACCATCCCAAGGACAATTAGTAGAAGGGTAGACAGAAGTTGATTTCGAACCCAACGAATATATAGTGACATCTACTGAGATCTGGGCCGGTGTTGTCACAGAGGACAGGAAATTAATGTGCCTTGAAAATGCACACCTTCGAGTCAATGCCGACACACAACATCCAATGCATAATGAGATTTGGAAAAAAAAAGAGATGCAGGTTAAAAAGAGGACACCTTGGATGGGTCAGGCCAAGACATTATTCAACAGACTAGCTGACCCGGCCCGGCTTCGCCCAGTCCTTGGTGGGGAGCATCTCATTTAATTCATATAAGTAGTAATATAAGTTCCCGTTCCCGTTACCGACTGTCTGTCTGTCTGTCTGTCTGTCTGTCTGTCTGTCTGTCTGACCCGGCCCGGCATCGCCCAGTCCTTGGTGGGGAGCATCTCATTTAATTCATATAAGTAGTCATATAAGTTCCCGTTCCCGTTACCGACTATCTGTCTGTCTGTCTGTCTGTCTGTCTGTCTGTCTGTCTGACCCGGCCCGGCTTCGCCCAGTCCTTGGTGGGGAGCATCTCATTTAATTCATATAAGTAGTCATATAAGTTCCCGTTCCCGTTACCGACTATCTGTCTGTCTGTCTGTCTGTCTGTCTGTCTGTCTGACCCGGCCCGGCATCGCCCAGCTCCTGGTGTGGAGCATCTCATTTAATTCATATAAGTAGTCATATAAGCTCACGTTCCCGTTCCCGACTATCTATCTGTCTGTCTGTCTGTCTATCTGTCTGTCTATCTGTCTGATCCGGCCCGGCTTCGCCCAGCCCCTGATGGGGAGCATCTCATTTAATTCATATGAGTAGTCATATAAGTTCCCGTTCCCGACTGTCTGTCTGTCTTGTCTGTCTGTCTAATCATTTATTGGTTGCAGTTAGAACAACCTTAGATAAACGAAGACCAACTTACAAAAAGCATTAGAAAGAGCACTTGAAAGATCTTTACATCTTCCCCAACAATTAACTTGGGTAAATGGAGCAGCGGCAGCAGCAGCAGAAGAAGAAGAAAAAGGAGGAGTAGGAGCTGGGAGGAGGAAGAGGGAGGAGGAGGGAGGAGGAGGAGAAAGAGAGAAGAGGAGGATGGAGGAGGGAGAGGGAGGAGGGGGAGGAGAAGAGGAAGAGGGTAGGAGGTGGAGGAGGGGAGAGGAGGAGGAGGAGGAATATAACGCATATGCCTGTAGATTTAATAATGGCTGAAGTTGTTCCATGTCTTCTTAGAGTTGGCGACAGTGTAAAGAAATATAAAATCTTCAAACTTGATA
This sequence comes from Cepaea nemoralis, assembly GCA_014155875.1. Classification (NCBI taxonomy): domain Eukaryota; kingdom Metazoa; phylum Mollusca; class Gastropoda; order Stylommatophora; family Helicidae; genus Cepaea; species Cepaea nemoralis. The sequence continues at coordinate 98,566 of JACEFZ010003317.1, read as the reverse complement.
GAGATAAGGTAACTATTATTTATTCATTCTTTAAGCAAAAAAAAGATGAGTTACAATGTTATGCATTATGCATTATTTTTATGAAAACTTTGAAAATGCCTTACAGATTGTATCATTATTTATTATAACTCATATGCCGGTATATAACTATAGACAAAGAGTTTATAAATCTTTGAAAACGATGCCACAATATGACTATAAGTTATACAGAAAAGTTATGCCCCTTGAAATAACTTTTACAGAGTTAAGTCCCCTGAGATATATGAAATTATAATGAAAAATGAAAAATGAAATAATATTGGGTAAGCAGGCGATTTCACACTAACAAAATATCACAGTGGGCTGCGCTGGAATGAAAGGAAGGCGTGTAGAAAATTTCATCTCAATCAGATGGGCCGTTCGCGAACAAATAAAGGACATACATACATACATACAGACAGACAGACGGAGATCCTAATTTATATATAAGATGAGTTCACTAGAGGGCACATAACATAGTATAGAATGGCCTAGGCTGATAGAATCATCTTTACAGATGGGTATGTTGCGTGGCAAACACACAAAGCTCACGGCTTTTCATGCACCAGGGAGTTTTGCCATGAGACAATTTAATGAGTGACTCCATGAGTATGCTAAGGAAGATCAAGAAAGGCTGGGTCAGAAGTTAGTACATATTCTTTACAGGACATAGCAGTCAACTGGGCAAATTTACATTCTGTAGTTTGCCATTGCTTTCTGAACGACTGGCACTGATAACATTGTATGGAAACCAATGCAAGACAGTCTGCTTCAAAATTGCCCACAGCTGTATGTCAAATGCATTACATTTGGTAACCCCTTCGCCACAGAGCCAGCCAGAAGGCAAAGAAGGAGGTCAAGACTGATGAATATCTGTGTCATGTTTGTGCCAGGGCATGCTGGTGTAAGAGTAAACACATGAGCAGACATGCTTGTGGGCTTGGCTGCTGTGTTTGTGCCAGGGCACGCTGGTGTAAGAGTGAACACATGAGCAGACATGCTTGTGGGCTTGGCTGCTGTGTTTGTGCCAGGGCACGCTGGTGTAAGAGTGAACACATGAGCAGACATGCTTGTGGGCTTGGCTGCTGTGTTTGTGCCAGGGCACGCTGGTGTAAGAGTAAACACATGAGCAGACATGCTTGTGGGCTTGGCTGCTGTGTTTGTGCCAGGGCACGCTGGTGTAAGAGTGAACACATGAGCAGACAGGCTTGTGGGCTTGGCTGCTGTGTTTGTGCCAGGGCACGCTGGTGTAAGAGTAAACACATGAGCAGACATGCTTGTGGGCTTGGCTGCAGTGTTTGTGCCAGGGCACGCTGGTGTAAGAGTAAACACTTGAGCAGACAGACTTGTGGGCTTGGCTGTGTTTGTGCCAGGGCACGCTGGTGTAAGAGTAAATACATGAGCAGACAGACTTGTGGGCTTGGCTGTGTTTGTGCCAGGGCACGCTGGTGTAAGAGTAAACACATGAGCAGACAGGCTTGTGGGCTTGGCTGTGTTTGTGCCAGGGCATGCTAGTGTAAGAGTAAACACATGAGCAGACAGGCTTGTGGGCTTGGCTGTGTTTGTGCCAGGGCACGCTGGTGTAAGAGTAAACACATGACCAGATAGGCTTGTGGGCTTGGCTGTGTTTGTGCCAGGGCACGCTGGTGTAAGAGTAAACACATGAGCAGACAGGCTTGTGGGCTTGGCTGTGTTTGTGCCAGGCACGCTGGTGTAAGAGTAAACACATGAGCAGACAGGCTTGTGGGCTTGGCTGTGTTTGTGCCAGGGCACGCTGGTGTAAGAGTGAACACACGAGCAGATAAACTTGTGGCCTTGGCTGTGTTTGTGCCAGGACACACTGGTGTAAGAGTAAAAACACAAGCAGACAGGCTTGTGGGCTTGGCTGCTGTGTTTGTGCCAGGCACGCTGGTGTAAGAGTGAACACATGAACAGATAGACTTGTGGGCTTGGCTGTGTTTGTGCCAGGGCACGCTGGTGTAAGAGTGAACACACGAGCAGATAGGCTTGTGGGCTTGGCTACTGTGTTTGTGCCAGGGCACACTGGTGTAAGAGTAAACACATGAGCAGACAGGCTTGTGGGCTTGGCTGCTGTGGGGAGCGGGTTGAGCAATGGAACAGGCTGACATGCTGAATGCCCTCAGAGAGGCAGGTTGAACAAATGACTCAATGAATGGATGTGATTCTGCTACTATGACCAACTGTAAGAACATCAAGTAAAATGGTGTCAAGCTAGACTAGAGCACCTTGTGGGAAGCCAAAGAAGAAAAGTCAGCCAACACAGAACTGGTGTCATCAGTCGCTAAAGTCTGAGGGAGATACTGAGAAGAGGATCTGAGCACTTATGGACTAATAGTTCAATGTGCAACATGGATTACCTATTGACTAACTAACTAACAACGAATGTGTCTGTTGAGGGAAGTGACTCCAGTGGTACCAAAGCCCCATACCAATAGCCAACTCCAGATAAAACTCATGGTTGTTAATGCTTTGTAACATTATGTCATGAGGTAAGTCACAGTAGAATTCTCAAGGCAACTGGCGGGAAAGATCATGAACATAATCAATCAACATTTACACCATCAGCCTCAATTGTACTTTATAAGGTCTAGTTAGTTAGTTAGTCGACAGATCATCGCCATTGCACATCAAACCATTCAGTTCATAAGTGCACGGATCACTTCCTCAGTAAATCCCACAGAGTGTAGCGGCTAACAACACCAGTTCTGTGTTGGTTTTTTAATCTTCTTTGGCTTCCTGCATAGTGTTCTTGTTTGGCCACACCTCTTTTAATTTGCTGTTCTCGCATCCTGACCATGGTTGTAGTTTCACAGTCATCACTTGGTTCTTGCGAACGATTTACTTCTCGTAAAGCATTCAGAATGTCAGCCTGGTCCATGGCGCGTCCACCTTCCACAGTAGCCTTACCTGCGAGCTTGTCAGCCCGCTCATTTCCTTGTACACCCGCATGCCCTGGCACGAAAATGAAACTAATCTTTGCCAGCCGAGACCGCTCCAGAGACAGCAACCACTCTCTTCGGATCCACCCCATCTCTATCTTCTTGAGCATGCTCATTGAGTCACTAAGGAAACATGCCCTAGTGAATGTCTGTGTCTCGAGCCATGTTATTGCTTTACTTACTGCTATGACTTCGATAGTCAGGCTACTTGTGGTCTCAACAAAAGCACCAGAATCCTCCTTCACAATTCTCCCTCTGGCCTGAGCCGTAAAGGCCAATGAACTTCTCTCTTGTCAAACGACCGACCCATCTGTGTAAATGACAGCATCACCGTCTAATGAATTCTCGAAGATCAGCGCTTGTACTTTCACCTCCACAGCAGCCGGATTTTCTTGTCTGCATTTTCTGTCTAGTTGGATGCAAACTGAAAAGGACGTACAGAAATCTGTTGGCACTTGTACCCACTCCTCGCCAGGTTCTAAGGCCTCAAGTGAACACACCTGTTGAAGAATGTCTTCGGCTTGACCCATCCACGACCTTCCTCTTTTTAACCTGCTGCCCTTTACCTTCTTAATTTCACTATGCAGTGGATGTTGTGTGTTTGCATTGACTCTGAGGTAGGCACGTGCTCTGCAAATTTGTATTCTGTCTCCAATGGTTGGAAAATCAAGAAGATAGCGCATCGCCCTGCATGCTGTATCTCTTGTACATCCAAGAATAATACGCATAGCTTCGTTCTGTATCCTTTCCATCTGCTTACGGCTGAGAGTCAGGATCGCCATCGCATACTCAAAAACAGACATGACCAGACCCTCGTATAGAAGACATAGATGGCGCTGCTCACAGTTTACTGCCTGCCATCACCCGCATCGCAGCCAAACCCCGCTTGGCCTTTGTTATCACCTGGTCTATGTGCTCATTATAAGCAAGGCTTCGATCAAAACGTATCCCCAGGTAATTCATTGCCTGCGTTCTTTCCACAGTCTCTGAACACAGATTTACAGTTGGTGTTGGAGTGTTGACAATATGGTTATTCAAAGAGAACCATGTCACTGCTGCCTTCGTTGGGTTGACCATTGCCCCAGATTCCACACACCAAGTGCTTATGCGATTTAGTTCGGTTTGTAGTTCCACAGCAACCCGATCTCTATCCTTACCCTGACGATACACTAACACATCGTCGGCATATGACAATGTCCTCCCCGGTCCAGTGATCTGCTCGCTGGTAATTCTCACAGTGTAGGCGTTGAAAAGCACCGGAGATAATGGTGATCCCTGTGGCAGGCCCGGATATATTGTTGTTGGTTCAGAAGTCCAACTGCCACATCTAAAAACTACTTTCCGTTGGAAGAGGGCTGCAGCGATCCAACTAAGGAGGAATGGACTTATCTTGAGTTCAAGCAGCTGAAACATTAAAAAATCCAACGGTACTCTATTGTACGCATCTTCAAGATCAATCACTGCAGCATATGTTTCATTGTCTGAGTGGAAACCTTTATACACATCATGGGCAAAAACTGCTGCGTTGGTCTAGGTTTCTCTGTTTGGACGGTACCCTCCAAGGGTAGGTGGGAAACAACCTTGCCTCTCTAGCTGGTTTGATATTTTCCTGGCAATTAACTTCTCCAGCAGCTTGCCTATTGTGTTTTGCATGGTTATTACCCAGTATCCCTGAATGTTTGTGTGGTCTTTGCCAGGCGTTGGCAAGGGAATCAGATATCTGTGTAACCACTCCTCCTTGATGTTAGCACTTGCTATGCTGTTGTTGTACATATCTGCTAGTTCCTCTAGCTTGTTGTCGGTACACATACTGATGTCATCATACCTTATACCATCTGGCCCTGGTGCGCTGTTTCTTGTTCGTCGAAGCACAGCCCTGATCTCTTTCACTGTCACTGTGTCTTCAACTGCAATGTTCTGGGCCTTACACCTATCTGAGGTAACCGCTTTGGCAAACTTTTGGCCTCTCATGTCTGTCTGGTTGCTCTGCTCTAGATAGCATTCGAAAAGGGCTTTGCCCTTATTCTCGTCAGACCTCAGCACTTTGGAAGTCAGGAACACTTTTATTCTTGACTACCCCATTCATACTTTTATGTAGTCACCAGAACAATTTCAGTGACTTGTCTGTGCTTATTCTTTGACATAACTCTGCCCATTTTTCACTTTTAACAAATTTAACCAGTTTTTTTAAAATAGCTAACTTTGGTGTCCATCTCTCTTTCCAATTGCACAATAAGACTAGGATGGGCAGCTCTGTTCTTCTTGGCGTGTTGCCATTTCCTTACAGCACCACGCTTATGCACCCAGGCCTTCTCCACCTCACAATTCCACCAAGGTCGCTGTTCCCAGCTTTTATTCCTGCCATGATGATTCCTGCACTTGTCACGCCTTAATTTACTCACCACATCTTGCCCTGAACTGTCAGACTTAAAGGTCTTGACCGTTGACTTGAGCTGCCTGGTTCTGCCGTTCTCCACCAATATGCTGCAAGGGTGGTGGTCGCTGCCATGGTGCCCTAGGACACCCCATCTACACACTGTAGTGAGTGACAGAGACACTAGCGCCAGGTCAATAACACTGTTCTCGTCACCTGGACGACTTGCTGTCCTGGTGACACAGCCACTGTTGATACACACAAGGTCACTGGTTTCAAGTGCCGCCTCGAGCTCCTCCCCTGTTTGTTGGAAGAAATATAACCCCATTATTTGCTCTTAGCGTTGAAATCGCCACAGAAAATGACATTCCTCTCGTGACATAATATGTCACTCAAACACTGCCATATATGGGAATCCACACTCACGTTACAAGCACAAACATTCACCAACACGAATGATAGACCAGAGTGAACTCTCTGTAATTGTATCTCATCACTGTCCCACCTGGACATGTCCAGCTCTGAAACCACTATACTGTCTCGAATCAGAATTGCCATTCCCAGGTGTCGCCTGTTGTAAAAACATTTGAAGCCGGCTATATGGAGTGTATTATTAACGCCGTCTCGTCTCCTGAAGCGCAACTATATCGTTTCTGTTTGCCAGGCTTTCCAAGATGGGGCCACGTTGTTTAGCGCTGGCACAATTCCAATATAGAATACGTGTGTAATTGAGGCCCAGTTGGTCGCATTTGTGTCTGAGGCGTCTGGCACCGGCCCATCTACCTTGTCTCTTACGCCATGGACCGCGCCTTAAAAGTCAAAATGGTTTGTTTACCTTATGTACGGGGCACACACGCTCGTCCGCCATTTTGAGGAATCCAGAAAACAACACAGTAATCCAACACGCTACGAAAAACACTCAAGAAGTGATTCACTCAGATGCACGAACTCCGTAGCACCGGCAAAAATCTTGAGTAGAAACTTCTGGTTTACATCCTAGCGCAGAAATCACACGCACGAGATGAAATTATCCACCTCCTATGTGAAAAATGGAGCAGTTTCAACATCACACAATCGCCCGCTGCCATCTTGACCAGAAACCAGCTCTCTTTATAACTTTTTAAAAATAACTTTATAAGGCCTGCAGAAAGTCAATGTAATTGTGCAGAAGCACTGTTTTCTCAAAACCAGCTTTAGCTAAGCCAGATTGTCTAACAGGTTGCAGTGATGAAGACTGTGATTAGATAGTCCAGCTCCATTCTTGGGACATTTGTTGGAACTCATTCTATAAAATTGATAGCCTTGTAAATCTGTGTTTGCCTTGTTATCGTGTTGAAACAAATAGTTTATTTTCTCCAACTTTCTAAGTGATCTTACTACTGTTTGTTTGTTCTTAACTGTTTGAGATTACTGCTGTCAGAAATAGGGATGAGGTAGGGGGTCACTTGACATCTATTAAATCATAGCTAGGTAGATAGCTGTTTGACACCTATTCTCTCTTTTGGGAAAGGACACCACCAAGAGATTTACTTTGTCTGTTTTCATAGGTAAGCTGATGTCTTTATTTTTCCAGATAACAATCAATTTGGTCAAAGCACACAAAGTTAGCTCAAATCTTATCCCTACCTCTCATCACATTTATGCAGGATGTTGCTTGTTTCACATTGTCTGTGTGACTATTTATTAGTATCATATCGTTTCAAAATGAAATAATGCCCATCCCACAAGATCTCGCTGACTTCTGTACACTACCTAACATCTTGCAGAAGTAAATTAAAAATTAAGCTATAAACAAATTTCACACTTTTAAGTTCATACGACCAAGTGATTAATGAACAAGATTGAGAAAAAATTAAAAAGTACTTGGTTGGAAGCTGGTTTCTTCAAAGATGATGGTGAATAATCCTGGATGGAGAAGCGTAATATCTTTACTGGCGAGTGATGCATCGAGGTCACAAGTGCCCTGGACAATTAAGGTTTTTAAAAAAATACATATTGGCTGAAAATTAAGAAATATTACCTATTAAAAAAAAAAAAAAACTATTTGTACAAATAAAGAATATAATAAGTGAATATTTCAGTGAAATGCTAGTGGTCACATGGTCAGAATTTCTCCTCTCAATCAGGAGGCCAGGGTTCATACTGCCAGTGAGGCAAAGAATATGTATCCATTGGAGGTGACACAAAAGTCTTAGTCAGTCTACCGTGTGATGATTGCTCTGCAGCAAGAGCTGCATACTCTCTTAATACTCAGCAGTTCTAGAATTCTCCTAGTGGATATCACCAGTTGCACAAATGCTATAACAAACTGAGAGTATGAAATCAAAGTAAATCTTTAGATGTTTTTTTTTAAAAACAAACTAAAAGAAGCGTTTAGCTTTCAGCCAACTTTTTAAGGCATAATTTAAATTATTAAATTTAATTTGCTATGTTGAAAATAACACAACTATTTATATTAAACATCTAGGAAAGACTACTGCTAGAAAAGATAGTGGAAATCAAAGTTTATAGTTACTGTTACAGACTGATACCAAAAAATAATGAATGTAAAATATGACCAGGGAACATGGCAAAAGAAAAACATACAGATAAAACATTTTGACCAATGGCATTTTCAACAAAAATAGAAATGTGACACCACACAAATAAGTAATCTGACAATCACACCAACATAATAATAAACACTGGAAATCCAGGGAATGAAACAAGAAGGAAGACGTTAAATATGGGGGGAAAAAAAGTTAGTTGCATATCCTTTACAAGACGCTTGCAGTCAACACGAGCATTTTTTGCTGTTGCTGATGTCTTGGCAAGTTTACATTCAGTAGTTTGCCACTGCTTTCTGAACGACCGGCATCCATACCATTTCATAAAAACCAGCACAATGCGGTCTGCTGCCAAATCGCACACAGCTGTGTTTTGAAAGCAGGTATGCGGCATTCATAACGCCTTCGCCACGGAGACCGGCGGAAATATGGAAAGACAGGAATGATAAGGATAAGTTCTAAAAATGTATTTACACATATATCCAACTCATCTATACATAATCCGACAAGGCACATGATGGTGGACTATATAGCCCAGCACTATTCAATCCCTTCCATTTGGCTGTGCTCCCAGGGTAGCCCAGCACTATTAAATCCCTTCCATTTGGCTGTGCTCCCAGGGTAGCCCAGCACTATTCAATCCCTTCCATTTGGCTGTGCTCCCAGGGTAGCCCAGCACTATTCAATCCCTTCCATTTGGCTGTGCTCCCAGGGTAGCCCAGCACTATTCAATCCCTTCCATTTGGCTGTGCTCCCATCTTTCACACTGTGTTGCCAACAACGAGAGTAAACCAGCCCAGACTTTTAACTGACGGGATCAGTGTTCTTGCAGTCTGGTCAAGGATGCAGATTTACAACATTCAACACTTGATTTGTTTAACCTCCCTGCCTGTCTGAGGGCATTCAGTAAATCAGTCTACCCACAGTCCTGGCAGCAAGCCTATCAACTTGTTTATTTCCTATTACACATGTGTGGCCTGATACAAAATGATGTCTCCTGAGAGACTCCAGCCCATCTCAATCTTACTGAGCATACTCACTGAGTCACTGAGAAAGCATGTCTGGGTGAAAGTCTGTGTCTCCAGGTAGGCTATTACTTACTTAGAGCCATGACCTCCATAATCAAGCAAAGACAGCAGTCTACCTTCATAGTTCTTCCACCAGCCTGCACTGCAAAATGCCCAAGAGCTTCTCATGTGTCCAACAAAAGATCCATCTGCACTAGAAAACTACATCACCTTCACAAGAATTCTCAGAAATCAAGGTCTGAGCTTCTGCCTCCATAATTACTAGGTTTTGTTGTGTTTGTACTCCCTATCCAGTCTGATGCATACTAAAAAAAAATGTGGCACTCTCTTGGCACCTGTATCTATTCCTGTTCTGGTTCTATGTCCTCAAGTGAACAAACCTGTTTAATAATGTCAGTAGCCTGACCTCATCCAGGTCTTCACCTTTAACCTGCTGCCCTTTGTTTTTATCTCACAGCGCAGTGGATGTTGTGTGTCTTATTCTGTCTTTCATACCTGTATGTCTATATCTTTGTAGATTGCATTACGCATTAACTGATTGTGTGTGCAATTATTTCCCGATGCAGAAGGAGTTTATTTATGAAATCCAACAATATCAGCACACACAAAATGTACTTTTATTATAATAGTATGCCTAATTATTAAAATTTTAATATATGATACACCTAATTAATAGGAAATAGATGAATATTGCAAATCTGTTCACTGTTGTGAAATGTTTCATGTTTATTTTTTAAATATAAAAAAAAAAAATTAAGTTGCATGTCCTTCACAGGACGTAGCAGTCAACCCCAGCATTTTCGCTGTTCGTGATTCCTGGGCAAATTGTTTTACGTTCAGTAGTTTGCCATTGCTTTCTGAACGACCGGCTCCTATACCTTTTTCGAAAAAACCAGCACCGCTGTGTTTCGAACCCGGGTATACGGGCTCACAAACCGCATTCGCAAGCCCTTAGCCATAGAGACCGTTAATGCTGAAAATACTTGAAGATCACAAATAATTTTTCCATTTCCCCAAATCCTTTAAAAAAAAATAATGTCAAAGGAGTGCAATATGAAACATACATTTTTATCTTAACCTGTTTAAAAACACAAAACAAGTAAGAAAACAGTAACTGGACAAATAGTTTCTTAAATTTTCATATCTTTGCATGAGGAACTCTCTGAGAAAATGTTGCAATAATAATTTTTAAAAATTCAAACTCGTGTACCCAATGACCAGTTGGACATTCAAAGATATAATTTAACCAATGATAACGTTATCATATCACATACTTGCTTCTTTGTAAACTTTACTTTAAGCATGAATCTTACGAAAATGTGTGATTTAATGCTACTCCTTTGTTTCCTACATGGATAAAGTATACAGCAATACAAAACGGAATATTATGCTGATGGTGAGTCACTTTCATTTACCAAGGAAAAATGTTATTTAAAATTTTAAAGCATTTAAAACCTATGGAAAGTCATTAACAGGAATTATTAGTTTAACTAACACGTGCCACCGGATCTCTTCTTCCTCTATAGTGAGGTAATAATGAGAGAGATCAAAGAAAAGCAAGGAATAATATTTGGAGGTTATAATATAAATAATATATGCTATGCAGATGGCACAGTATTGATAGTGGATAATGCAACAGATCTACAACAATTGTTGGACATTGTAGTAACAGAGTGCAAAGAAAGGACTCTCCTTGAATATCAAGAAAACAGTAACAATGGTGATATCAAAGAAACCAAATGTGAAATAGAGATGGAAGGGAAAATTCTTCACCAAGTGGATAGTTTTAAATATCTAGGGACATTCATAACATCAGATGGATGATGCACAACAGAGATTAAGAGCAGAATAAGGCAAGCATAGACTGTATTTAAAAAAATGAAGAATATCTTATGCAATAAGTCGCTATCATTGAATGTAAGAAAGAGAGTGCTGAAGAGCTAAATAGAACTTGTTTTGCTGTATGGCTGTGAATCTTGGAATGTAAATGAACAAATTAGGAAGAGACTGGAAGCAACAGAGATGTGTTCCTTAGACGAATGTTGCGAATTCCTTGGACTGCCAAAGTAACTAACGACGAATGCCTTAAAGAAGCTGGTGAAACCAGAACATTATATACAACAATAAGAAAGAGACAAACAGCTTTTTTGGTCATGTGATGAGAAGAGAGGCGCTGGAGAACATCGTGACAACTGGAAAGGTCGAGGGGAAGAGAGGCAGAGGCAGACCACGAGAAATGATGCTGGATAGAATGCGACTGTGGCAAAGAGGAATATCAACGGCAGAGTTGATCCAGAAAACCAAAGACAGAGATCTGTGGAGAGTCATGAACGCCTATGCCTGTTGGCACGGCACTTGATGATGAACATGTGCGGGTATAGACGATCATAAACCATTGATAGAAAACTACTTCCACTGCAGTAATTGTGATCACTATGCTATTCTGAAAAAAAAACACATACATTTCTATTAATACGACGGTGAGTCAATAAGTAAGTCACACAGTTCTGTGGGATGGCAGGTAAATGTAGGTGGTGTTTTCTACAGGTGTCATTAGGTGACAGCAACATCAAACTTTATATTCCCGTTCGTCAGGTGGCGCTAGGTGTCTCATGTGCATGCGCAGCGCATAAAGAAAATAACGACTGTACTTACTGAGTGTACAACCAAACAGCAACAAAAATGGCGACTGTACTTACGGAGTGTACAACCAAACAGCAACGTGCTGTTGTGTGTTTTTTGTGGGCAAAAGGACTGCCTGCAAAGGACATTCATTAGGAAATGCTGAATCGTACTGTGAAGTTGCTTCATGATGCAATTAAAAGAAAATGTCCAGGACTGCTGACTAGAGGAGTGTTGCTTCTTCATGACAATGCCAGACCACATAAGGCTCGATTAACTCAGGAGAAAATTAACCAATTAAGGTGGAAAGTTCTGGAACATCCACCTTACAGCCTCGACTTAGTCCCTAGCGATTGCCACCTTTTTGGTCCACTGAAAACCCACCTTGGCGGGAGACATTTTATGAATGATGCCGAAGTTGAATATGAAGTGAACAAGTGGTTTAGAAAACAGAGCACACAGTTCTATGCAGCCGATTTAGGAGGACTGATGAAACGATGGAATAAGTGCATCAATGTTGGTGAAAATTATGTTGAGAAATAAAGGGACAATGTATGTATAAAAATAAACTGTTTCAAGTTGTTATCATATTTAGTTATTCTTCTACAGCCATTTGTGACTTACTTATTGACTTCTCCGTGTAATAAACCCATGAAGTTCACACCACCAGTACAAACCATGTGTTTTAAACCTTTCAAATTATTTACTTTTGTCCTAACCAAACATATAGCTACAGGTGACAAAATGAATTGAGAAATAACAAGGCGACTACCCAGACTCAATGATTAGACTTTGTGATAGAAATGAATTGCCAGAAAGTTTAATATTAAATGTTATGCAGTGATTCAGTTAACTATGAATTATGGACAGAATTCATATGCAGCAAAATGATAGACATGGATGTAGACTTTGTCATTTTGTGATTTAGAGGTTTGAATGACGGTGTACATAGCTTTTAATTGATCTGTTATTTAGTGTGTCTTCTGACTATTATATTACTTCTGTCCTGGCTTCTATACCAGTGGTTCTCAAAAGGTGGGGAATTCACCCCCCCCCCGGGGGGGGGGGGGATTTTAGGGTTTCGGGGGGGGGGGGGGGGGGAAATAAGATTATTTCAAGATCACATTAATACAAGAACCAGTTACTTGATGTTGTTGTTTTCTTCTAAATTTTACTGTTCTCTACTTCTCGCCCTAATGAAATTAGTTTTATAACATAACTAGACCCGCAAATAACGTTTTATGTAGATGTCTAGACTTATTCTAGTATGCGTTATTAAATTTAGCTTCCATTTTTATGTATACTGTGTAAGGATGGGGGGATTTATATATAGGGAGGAAATTCGAAAGGGAAGGGGGAGGGGGGAATTACGTTCTGAACATATGGTAAAGGGGGATGGGGCATGGGCCAAAAAAGTTGAGAACCACTGTTCTATACTATTACTATTAGTGTCAAGAAATACCTGCAAACTTATTTATTTTTCATGTTATTGCAATGGTCTCTGGGAATCCCCAGGAATGGTGTCATTGTGTAATCTCAAGGCTCAAGGTAAGCCACCATCTGCAACTTACAATATACAATATATTAATTATTATATACTATTATATAACAAACATTAACAGCTGCCTTACTAAACAATATCATAAATGTTAATAAACTATCACTAACATATTTAGTGTGAAATTAAATAATAACTTCAATAACACGACCTGACCAATAATGCCGATATATTATTTAATTGCAAAAGAAAACAAAGGCGGTGGGGGAGGGACCCAACTGTAAATTATTATTAGAAATAAAATTACAAATAATTATTAATATTAATAATAATGCTTAATAAAATAGTTTAAATACATTACTGACTGTTGCGTGGTCTGATCTGGAATTTGTTGGAGCTGGACATACAAAGCGTACATTTGCTTCTGAAATATGCTCTAGAGAAGAGATGAATATCAGCAGACACGCCAGCGGATACATTTTGTCGACTGCTGGAAATATTCCATCTGCTAGTTCCTCACTGTGAGTGTCCGCATCAGGGTTGCCACTTTTTTTTGACCAAAAGTATCTAGAAACGGCCCAAACAACATCCATAAATATCTAGATTTCGTTGGAAAGTATCTAGGAAAAATATCCAGATTGAGAAATTAAGAAATTACGTATGTATTGATGTGACTGCGGCTCTCCCTGGCGAAAAGTTTACGGCTGTCGCCGTAATCCCGTATATTCTCGTGAGTAACGCAGTTGCGCCCGAACCGACAGCGGTTCGAGCCGCGCTGGTAACTTACAGGGGTATGTGAGCCGGTCGCTCAGAAAGCAATGGCAAACTACTGAGCGTAATCTTGCCTTGTACATCAACAGCAGCTGAAAAATTATGATGTTGACTGCACCATCCTGTAAGGGATATGCAACATTAAAAAGAAAATTGATGTGACTTACCTATAGAATCATGTCCTCATCTTCACTGATGCCTGTCTCACAAGATGCACTTAGCTTGGATGATGAAGTTGAAGCTTCAGATTCAAAATGACTCTGGTATGCTTTAGCTGTTCCAATTTCTTTTATTACACGATCAGGGAGCTGATAAGTTGAACAGCATTTTCCTGCTCTCATCAGGCCAAATCTTATTGTCAATATAGCATTTAAGAGATCAAGTTTCATCCTGTTTCTTAGTTTACATTTTGTATAATTCACAGTACTGAAAACTCTTTCCGCATCAGCATTTGAATGGGGTAGTATCATGGCAGACATCGCACATTCAAAGAGCTCACAGAATGGACTGTTACCTGAGACATCTTTAAATTGTCTTACTTCACTCCAAAAAGCTTCAGTTTCTGTTTTGTTTGTCCAGTCAACCAAATTTATTTTTGTTAACTAATATTCTGCTTCCGCCACACTATTATCAGTAGCCCCTAAAAATTTAATAACTTGACAATATTTAGGTATGTCCTTTACTGGCTGAGGTATGTTGTTAATAGAAAAGAGTGAAATATTTTTCAATACATCTAAATTTTCAGGAAGTCTCTGCTTCAGTTGATCGAATAATGAGACAAGAAAATCTTGACAGCGCTTTCTTAAGTTGTTCTCTTCATTTTCTGTTAACAGTCCTTTTGTTTTTAAACCATCAATTTTTGATTCGATTTGGTATCTCAGGTATGGCTTGGGAGCCAAATAGCTCTCTATAGTGCAAGTGAACAAGTCAGCTTTACAAGTTGGCAATATAAGTCTTTTACCAATTGAGTGAAATAGCAAAGTGAGATCGTCAAGTAATTTAACTTTATCAACATTTTGAGATTCAAATAGTTTATTAACTTTTTGCACTTCACTTAAAATGGGTTGTGAAAAGAGAAGGAATGCCAAATTTTTATCATCACTGTACATTCCATATAGTATTTCAGCTGTGTAGCACTTTTCATTTTGTCTTGTTATTTCGAAGTGTGTCTTCAACTCCAACCATCGGTTCACAATTACTTCAACAGCTGGTTGAATTGATAACCATCTAGTTTTGCAATATGACAGAATTTTCAGTGGTGAGGAACTATCATTTAATGCTTTATATAAATTATTATATTGCTGTTGTCTGACAGATGATTTGGAGAACCAGTTATGTGTTTCAGCAATAAGGAATTCCAAATTCCTTGGTAAACATTCTGACTGATGAGGCATGCGATAATGCTAGCTGCAAGGAATGACACGCACATTTTATGAGGATTAAAGATGGGATATCTTCCTTCAATTTTGCATACACGCCATGGTTGATACCGACCATTACCGATGCATTATCGGTTCCAATTGCAGCCAAATTCTTTAAGTTTAAATGTTTACTGACCAAAAGTTTCTTCAGTGCCCTTATGCGCCCGTTTACTCATTCCCGGGGGGGGGGGGGGGGGGGTTGCCAGATTGTTGAGCGTTGACCCAAGTAAGTTCAAAGTTTAAATAATGGCAGTTACCATAATTTACGCGCGTCCAGACCAAACATAAAATGGGTAAATGACACCGAAAGGAAAGTAAAATCTAGAAAGTATTCAAAATATCCGACTCCAAATGAAAAGTTTCTAGAATTGCATCCAGCATCCAAATGTCAGAAAACGGTATCCAGACGCCGGCAAAAACCTCTAGATCTGGATATAAAATATCTAGAATGGCAACTATGGTCCGCATACTCTCCTGCCTGTGTCAAATCTCACCTAACCCGGAAGCAAATCTCAGTGTCTGATTCCTTCCTGCTCCCTTCCATAATCTCAACGCCTCCCCGCCCCCTGTCTCTTTCTCACTAATTAAATAATTAACCAAACTCACTTCTGCGATAAATTTAAACTTTAAATCTGTAGTAACAGTCGCAGTTGTTTGTAATAATAATAATAATAATAATAATAATAATAATAATAATAATAATAAAAACAACAACAACAAAAATAAAAACCCGGTTAATTCCATCCACTGAATCGCTCAAGACGTACGTACTCAACCAAACAAGGATAGCTATTTTTGTTTGTTTGTTCTCATATCCTTTACAGGACATCGCTGTCAACATCAACATCTTTCAGCTATTGTTGATTTCTTGGCAAGATTACGCTCAGTTGTTTGCCATTGCTTTCTGAGCGACCGGCGCACATACTCCTAAGTTACCAACGCACAGAGAACCGCTACCGATTACTCGCAGATAAGTAACTTTAATATTTTCATGTAGTGTTTTTCGTGTAGTTGTGTGTCGGTTTATGTGTGTTTGTTCTGTGCTGACGAAGGCTTTAGCCGCAACGTCCATTTAGTTTCTTGTAATCGTGTTCTATTAATGCTCACAGTCTACTTCTCGTTGTTTGGTGATCCATTCATTGTAAAAAAAAAAAAGAGTACGTTTATTTGTCAAGAACATGTTATGCAGAATTGAATATTCGTTTCCCACATTAATTTACACCTCTGTTCTTACGACCAGGAGCGGGCCTGTTAGCGAAGCTAATTACGCTGATAATGTCATGAGTACAGGCGAACTGTCGAACAAGGGTTCGACTCCAGGTCTTGCCGCCTGGCCAAATGAGAGAAAGGCTGGCCATCGAGTCCTCCGTGAATGAAGGCCTATACCACGTGATTGTCCTGTCACACCACAGACCCACAGCAGGAAACTGCTTCGGGACACATTATTATTATTATTATTATTATTATTATTATTATTATTATTATTATTATTATTATTATTACGCATAGGAGCGGAATGGTTTAGAGATAACACACAAGTGGAGCTGACAGATGAACAAATCCCGAAGCAGCTTCACCAGGAGAATCTTCATATCCACATCTTGAGGGCGGAGAGGATTCTGACGTACTCCAAGATCGATCCCTACTACGCTGGCGGTGGTGACGTCTGAGGACCACGAGATATCAAGCCAGATATCGATAAACAAGAAAGTACAACAGCCTGAAAGATTCATACCAAGAATCACTCAATGCTCAAGATGTCAGAGGACCAGCCACAGCAGAACAACAGGTCGCAGCAAGACATAAATCTGCCGATACTGCGCCGAGCACCATACATTCAAGGAATGTCCGTTGGCTAAGCTGGACAAGGACTTCAAAACCCACCAACAACAGAAAGTGTGCCAACTAGCATGGAGCAAGATACCTGGGATGTCCGTACCTCCAAAGACACAGAGACGTCTTCAAGATCGCCATTACCACAAAGACACCATACAAGGAACGAACGAACGAACGAACGAACAGACTTTATTTTCAAAGGGTAACAAATTGGGCACGCAGGCCCGTCTTACATTCGGCCCTTCCACTCACTCAGCTTTCTTTCATCAACAGTGCATAGGAAAAAAAACATTGTCACATGAATTTTGTAAACATAAACAATGCATATTACTATGTTATGAGACACATCCACCACCCACCCACACATCCCCCATTCACTCCAACTCCCCCACCCAACCACACACATAACCCACACACACATACATTCCCCCACCCATCCACCACATCCCTACACCTACACATCTCCCAACCCACACACCTCTCACCCACCACACATCCCATCCACCCACACCCCAAGCACACATACATTCAATAACCCACACATCCCCCACCTACACACATCTCCCCACCCACTCACATATCCTCTACCCGTCCCATTACCCACCAACAATCACTCACCCACATATCCTCCTCCACCCACACACCTCCACCCACCCAGCCAAACACACATTCCTCAGCCACACACACATCTCCCCGTCAACTCACATATTCCGCATCTACCCACACACAAATTCCGCACCCACCCACATAATCTCCCATCTCCCCCAGCCCACTCACAGATCCCGAGCCCACACCTACAAACATCCCCCACCATCTCCTAACCTGCACACACTCACCCACCCACATATCCTCTACCCACCCACACATCCTCTACCCACCCATCCCCCAACCAAACATCCCTTAACCACACACCCTTACTCATATACAATCACCCACCCACACATCCTCTACCCAACCACACATCCTCCATCCACCCATCCCCCAGCCACACATCCCTTAACCACACACCCCTACCCATATACACACACATCCCCACCCACGCACAATCTCCCCACCCATACACACATCCCTCCCACACATCCCCACCCACCAACACATCCCCCATTCACAAACACACACCTCCCATCCACGCACACACAACCCACACACACATCCCCAACTCATACACTCATCCCCAGACACACGTACCTATCCCTCAACCACTAACACCCACACATCCCTTACCCACTCATCAACACATACATCTCCTATCTACCCACCCACACTCACACACCCCAACCACCCATCTAAGCACACATCCCCACCCTCACACACATCCTTCACCCACCCGAAAACCCAACCACACCTTCACCCACCCACACACACATCATTTATCCACAACCAGCTCCCCTCCCACACAACACCACACCCACACACATCCCAAAGACACATCCCTCACCCACACACACATCTCCCCACACATCTCCTACCCATCCACACATCCCCCAACTAC
>JACEFZ010003317.1:15000-77500 GCA_014155875.1 Cepaea nemoralis | reverse complement strand
CATACACTGCATGCATGCACACTTACACATACAAAGATATACGATACATACACGAGCACACACACACACTCATCCATGCACACATATGCACACGCACATGCATATAAACGCATATAAACCATGAACGCACACCTTAACACACGTACAGACATACACACAGAGGCACACGCAGATACACACATGTACATACACATGTACACCCATCCAGACATGCACACACATACATCACACTTTCTCATGCACTCTCTCATTCACCCACGCTCTCTCTTTTACACACTCACTCGCTCTCACACTCACTCATTCGAGCACATACACGCATACCCACAAATTCTCTCTCACTCACTCATGCTTCCTTACTCACTCATTTACTCGCTGACTCTCTAACTCACACTCACTCACTAACTTTCACACTCTATCACACAGACAGGCAGACACACAACACACCCACTCTCTCAGATTCACTCATTCTCTAACTAAATCTCTCACACATATGTCCATACACACCCACTCACTTTTACACTCACTCAGGCACACGCGCATGTATACTCACTCACTCTCACTCATGAAAAATGATACTAGTAGGTGACTTATGGAGGCATATAGTCGGTATGAAGTAAGTATTGAAAGAGTTTTCGGTTGAATGTGTAGGGACTCATTGGTGTTTTCAGTTCTGGTGGAAGGCTATTCCACAAGTGAGCACCAGAATATGCGAAACAAGTTTTGTATAAGTCCAATCTAGGCTTAGGAAGCTGTAATAAATTTAAGCGCTTACTGTTCATTGCATTAGATTGAATTAACGGTAGAAGATACTCTGGGGTATTTTCAGATATAATTTTATTCACTAATTTGGCTTTGTTAAAAAGGAAGCGCTTTTGAAGTGGTAGAAGTCTTAGATGGCTGTATAATTTATTACTTTCAACGTGCTTTATGCTAGAAACCAGACGTATAGCGCGGTTTTGAAGCGAACACAATCGTTTCATATTAGATTTAGGGCAACCATCCCAGACTGTGGAACAATAATCGAGAGGTGATTGGATATAGGATGCATAGAATATTTTTCGTGTGCTTTCATCCAAAAAGTGTTGAATTTTAGCAAGTTGGTAAACTTTTTGTGCTATTCTCTTGCTAAGGACGTGAACATGAGGGCTCCAGTTTAAATGTCTGTCAATTAAAAGACCTAATGTTTTATGTTCATTTACATTAATTATAGGTAACGTGTCCACGTGGAGCTCGAGCGGTGTCCCAGTTATGGCTAGGGTCTGTAGTTTTTGTCTGGTCGTTATTAGCATGGATTTGGTTTTGTCGATGTTAATTAACATGCGATTTTCATTGCTCCATCTACTAAGGTTGTCAAGTTCGTTTTGTAAAGAGCTCTCTAAGTCACAAAGGCTCTCTTGACTTGTGTAGATAGTACAGTCGTCCGCAAATAGGTCACACGAAGTATTGAGGTATAAAGGAAGATCGTTAATATACACTGCAAAAAGCAGCGGACCTAGTATTGAGCCCTGAGGCACCCCAAAATTAAGTTGTGTGGGTCTTGATAGACAGTTATTGAAGGACACTACTTGTTGTCTGTCAGATAAAAATGACGTAATTAGGTTCACCATGTTGGTGCTAGTCTTCATGTGTTTTAATTTTCTAATTAAAATATCATGATCTACCATATCAAAGGCTTTTTTAAAGTCTACAAATACTGCTCCACAAATGTTGCCATTGTTGATACAAAGATGCCAGTTATCGGTCATTTTTGTAAGGGCACTATGGCAAGAATATTTAGGTCGAAACCCAGATTGACTGTCAATTATTAGATCGTTGTTAATTAAATGATGTAGTGTTATTTTATGCATGTGTTTTTCTAATGGCTTTGATAGCGACGATAGTAAGGAAATAGGTCTATAATTACCCAAGACGCTAATATCAGTTGAGCCATTTTTAAGTAGAGGATACACTTTAGCAACTTTAAAGGCAGATGGAAAGTAGTTTTTGGACAGGCACTGGTTATATATGAACGTTAAGGACTCACTAATAATAGGTGCAGCACACCGAAGAATTCTATTACTGATACCATCTAGGCCTTCTGAAATTGTTGCTTTGAGATTCGAGAGATATTTATATACTTCTGCAACAGACATCAAGGGAATCTCAGGGGGAATATTTCTAGAGCACTTCCCTTCACAGAATGATGACAGTGAGCTTAAATTACAAGCTGAGTCAGGTATTGTGGACTTTAGATTCTCTATTTCTGATTGAAAGAAGCAACTGAAATCCTCGCATGTTATAGTGCTCGGTATTGCTGACTCTGAAGAGTGTTTCTTGTTGGTTAGCGAGTTAATAGCCTTCCATATATTTGCGTTATTTGATTTATCTACAATCAAATTTTTGAAATGATCTTTCTTTATCCTACGAATTTCATATTTAACTTTATTTCTTAGTCTGCGGTAATTGATAAAATCTTTATTTTTGTGCGCTGTATCTCGTTCTCTCATGATTTCGAGAACTTCACGAGTCACCCATGGAGATTTATGTTGATTCTTCACTCGAACTTCTTTAACTGGCACATGTTTATCAAACACACTGTAGACTGTCTTTGTCCAGTAAGCTAGTGCATCATCCGGATCAGGAAGTTGGTAAACATGTTCAAGGGCTGCATTTTTTAAGTCATCTAAAAATAAACTTTGGTTGAGAGCGTTTAGATTTCTAAATTTGATGATTAAAGGTTTATGCGGAGGTGCGAGACAGCCACGTGCATCTCGCAAGCCGAAAGAGCCCAACTGTAAGACCAGATAGATGAGCTAAAGAAACAAATAAAGCTACTTCAAACACCCGCACCAACCAGCGACAATGAAAAACTGCTTGCCGAAATAAAGGAAATACAGCAAAACGTCAAGCAAGAGGTGGAGCACATGGTGCAGACTCCAAAGAAGAATGAAGAGATTCTACGAGATATCACAGCAGTGAGAGAAATGCTAAAAACTGAAAGGGGACCAACCCAAATCAAAACAGCAGAAGACATGGAAAAGAACACAGAGAAGCCGCAATATGAAACCCAACAAAAGACCGAGTCGGAACCGCACGCTAAAGCCAGAAGCCCAACAAGACGCCCAAGAAATTCAAAGGGAAACCAATATCCCGCCAGGCCTCTAAAGAAAACTCAGATGAGCACAAGGACGACGACATAGAGTACACCCCGTCGTCCCCACCACCTACCTTGGAGTATCCCGTCGCTATGTGCAAAGAAGAAGAAAGAAAAAACGTACTCAGGCGCTAGGACTACAAAAGGCGCAAGGCAGAAAAGGGGGGAAAATATGCCCAAGAAATTCAAGGGGAAACCAATGTACCGCCAGTATTCGGAAGAATACCCAGATACACACTATTCTGACGAATACCCCGAATTCCCAAATGGGTTCTATTTTGATGGCACAGAGACATCCTGTGGTTGACCACAGAGGAAGAAATTGAAAGGCAACAGAAACTCAAATTTGAAAGAGAAAAAAGGCGCAAGGAGGAAAATGAAAACATCGAAAAGCTTCTACGGGCAATACACAAAAAAGGAGTCAAAAAGACCAAATAAAAAGTCCCAATAAGGACTGTTCCCAGCCAAGGAAACCCTCAAGTAGCCAACACTGACAATAGAAACGACCAGAGGAGACGGACTCAAAGGAAAACTTACCAGCCAACCAATCCCCCACCTGACGTTACAGACATAAATTCTGCAATTCGATAAGCTCATGCCGCACCATGAACCACCTACATTATAACCGAGCCCCAGAGGCTGGTTGACATTTGGTGAAAAGTCCTTCCCCCCCCCCCCCCCCCCTAAAAAAAAGCCCTGGACCAAGCGTCTTCTGTGAGAGACGTAGTACATATGGGCATCTCCCGAGTGCTTGACGTCGGCGTACGATGATCATTTCTGCCCCACCAGCATCTACCAGGATATTGCCAGGGTAACGGAGTGAACTAGATAGCCAACTGTTGTAGCACCAACTATTAAAGCAACTACTATAATACTTTCAAGTTAACAGAAGCACCAACTATTTAAGCAACTACATACTTTCAAGTTAACAGACGCACCAACTATTAAAGCAACTACATACTTTCAAGTTAACATACACACCAACTATTAAAGAAACTACATACTTTCAAGTTAACAGACGCACCAAGTATTAAAGCAACTACATACTTTCAAGTTAACAGATGCACCAACTATTAAAGCAACTACATATTTTCAAGTTAACAGACGCACCAACTATTAAAGCAACTACATACTTTCAAGTTAACAGACGCCTAAAAAATTAAAGCAACTACATAATGTCAAGTTAATAGACGCACCAACTATTAAGTTAACTACTATCATACTTTCAAGTTAAGAAAAGAACCAACTATTAAAGCAAACATTATCATGATGATGATGATGATGATGATGATCATCATCATGATCATCATCATCATCATCATCATCATCAAGTGCCATGTCGACTGGCGTAGTTGTTCATGACTCCCAACAGATCTTGGTCTTTGATTTTCTGGATCAACTCTACCGTTGATATTCCACCATGCCACCGCCGCAATCCATCCAGCATCATTTCTCTTGGTCTGCTTCTGCCTCTCTTCCTCTCGATCTTTCCAGTTCTTACGATGTTCTCCAATGCCTCTTGTTTGTCTCTTTCTTATTGTTTTATCTAATGTTCTAATTTCATTAGCCTCTTTCAGGCATTCGTTGTTAGTTA
This sequence comes from Cepaea nemoralis, assembly GCA_014155875.1. NCBI lineage: Eukaryota > Metazoa > Mollusca > Gastropoda > Stylommatophora > Helicidae > Cepaea > Cepaea nemoralis. The sequence goes on along the minus strand of JACEFZ010003317.1, from coordinate 72,773 downwards.
CTTTGGCAGTCCAATGAATTCGCAACATTCGTCTCAGGAACCACATCTCTGTTGCTTCTAATCATACTTTCAAGTTAACAGAAACACCAACCATTAAAGCGACTACTATCATACTTTCAAGTTAATAGACGCACCAACTATTAAAGCAACTACCATCATATTTTCATCAAAATGCATTTTCTCGAGTCGGATCGATAGCAAGTACAATTCCCACTACGGTAGTATTGAGGACAATAGAGGTAAACCTCTCGCTGCATTTTGTCACGCACTAGGGTTAAGAGGTTTTAATTACGTCGTTGTAAGATTACCGGGAGAAATGTCCGTTCAGGTAGAGAGTTTATCTGAAGAGGAACATTTATGGTTAAACCACGCCGAAGTGTCTTTTACCAGGGATAGGGAAGAAAAACATTGTCGGTGGATTCAATTATTAGAGTCGGGGGAAAACATTGTGATCAGAGATTACCGTGCTAGAAGACAGATTTATAGTAAGGAAAATCCCGCAATGTAAAACTGGATAATTACGGGCGTCACAATTTCTATTTACCTGTGAAAGCCAGTAGACGCTAACTAATTGATTCTCCCTAGCCTTAAATACGAGAGGCAAATTCGACCCTGCGTTCAGTTGGTACACTCTGAGTTGAGTTTCAGTGCATCTGGTGACTTTATTCTTCAAAGGAATTGTAGTGCATTTCTGGAAGCAGTTGGGTAAGTGACAACTTATCCAGCAATACCAACAGTGCTTGTTATAACTATCTTGGAGGATTTTGAACCATTCATTACTTTTCTATATTTTATACGATGTTGTTTAATTGGTGACTTCGTCTTAACAAGTGTATTTGCGATAAAGATATCTATGCACTAGATCGTGTTCACTGACAGTTATATTTGCTGCCTGGTTTCTTATCGTTACTTTATCTCCTTTGCTTATTACACACACTTAATGAGATACTATTCTGATAATAAGTATTATTCGTTACTTTATTAAATCATGTGTCTGTTAAACATACTTAATGATATAATATTCTACTAAGATGTATTATTCGTGACTTTATTATCTTCTTTGTGTATTACACGTGCTTAATAAGATAATATTTTAATAATTATGTGCAACCATCTATACTGTAAAAGGGTATCACCAGAACTTTGTACGAATACCATCAGTATCTGGATTCCGCACAGTGATCTAGGCTATTGTACATGTGCATATTATGGATATTTGAGAAACGTAATGCATGAAAATGATGGTGCATGATGTATGTACTTGATGATGATATAGACTTGTTGTGCCCTTAACCGACCTCAAGCAGCATATAGGAAAATCCACAATGACAACCTTAATAGGGATATCTGGCGTATGTGAGCTACTACTGTATCCAACTTTATGATGATGGCGGGTACATGTTTGTTGTTCTTTTCTTTCAACAGTGGTGGTTTTTGCCTATGTTTTACCTACATTAAACTTCACCAGTGAATTGTGAAGGATCTCATCCTTCTACAGCAGCAAAGAACGAAAACCTTATATCAGCCACTAACTACTCAGAGCCCAATTGTTCCAACACCAAGAACTGCAAACTTAACAGCTAAGTACAAACAAACGAACCAAACTACTCATTGCCAATAGCCTATCAATATAAAGGAAAGAAAAACTATCAGAAGACTCTACCACCCATCCTACTACACCAGGGACTATATTCTGCAGCGGAGTAACGTAGAGACGGGCATTCATTGTCATTCATTGTGCTATTGTCAATCGTGTTGTTTCGAGACATAACCATCTTTCATATCATCCAAATCATCCATTATAATCTGTTAAAATTGTCAAGAAGGAGCTAATTCATTCTTTCATCCTAGTTACGTGTGTGTGTGTGTGTAACTGTGTTACATATTAATACGATAGTGCTAAAGTCACTATCAAGGGGATTGATCACTTCTTCATCTTCATTCGTTCGCTTGAAATATGTCTATAACTGCAATATTGTCTCTTGTATGAATTTAACAGTCTTTTTTTTCTAGTTCCCTCAGCGGTCCATAGAGTTTATCTTCCACTTTTGTCTCTCTAGTTCTAGGCCAGAAGGTTCGCCTGGATATGTTGTAGTTTGGGCAGTCCTGGAGTATGTGCTCTGCTATATGCGACGCCTAACCACATGTGCACATGGATGAGTCACTAATCTTGAATTTTGTTTACATGTGTTTGCGTAATGTATTGTGTCCTGTTCTGAGACGCAGAATAATGACCTGTTCTGGTCTGTCCATAATGTGATAGTCGTCTTGAGTAGGGTTTGGTGGCCTTCTGATTGATTTGATCATCCTTTTCTATTGGTGGTATGTAATGGGAACATCAGGCTGTTCTTCTTTTGCTCCTTCCTTAGCCAATCGATCAGCTCTGTCGTTTCCGGGTACTCCACAGTGGGATGATATCCACTATATGGTGACTTTATGCTGACTGTTAAGTTCAGAAAGTAGTGTCCTTAGAACTGGCAATTTCCCAGGCAGGAGCGCCTCTAGTACTGATTTTGCATCTGTCAATAGCACCACAGGCTGTGTACCATGGCTGGTATTTAGTAATTTCTCAGTTGCTATCTTGATTGCCTCAATTTCAGCATCATAGTTATGGCAGTAATTTCCTGTTGGAACTCTGGCCGTGTCCCTAGTATTATTTGGGTATTATATGTACACTCCCGCTCCTCCATTTCGAACAGCATTTTGTGCTGACCCATCTGTGTAGACTCGGATCCAGAGGTCCTGTGGGTATTCGTCATCAAGGAAGCTGAGAGTGGCTGTTCTGTGCTGTACACTGTTCTGTTCTTCCTTGTCAAATATTCTTCTCACTTTTGTGTGGATTTGTAGTGATAATCTATGTTCATCTTTCCATGGAGTTCGTTCTGGAATAGTTGTCATGGGGATACCAACTGTGTTCAGATCGGTGGTTTCTCTGCAGAGTCGTTTGGCCTGGTGGATAGAAATACTACTTTTCAACCGCTCCATAGCTCAGTTTTCAAATCGGTTCTTCATAGGGTGGCCTGGCAAGCTGAGGAAATTTTCTGCTTGTATTAGTGTATTCGTATCCTGCGCTCTCTCAGTGCTTGTGTCCTCTCAATTTTCTCCATTGCTAATATATGGGTTGATCTCATCCCTCCTGTGGTGACTCTAAGAGCTTGAATTTGCACCTTGTCCAGCTCTTGTAGTGTGGTTTGTGATGCTGAACACCACGCAGTGGACCCTTATTCCAGGTGTGGTCGTACGCTCTGCTGATAAACTTTGTTAAGAATGTTTCCACTGGCTCCCCATGTTGTTCCACTTAGTTTTCTCGGGATGGCTATTTTCCTTATGGCTTTGGCTACTGATGTTTTTATGTATTTTCTCCATGTCATCAAATGTTACTCCAATGAATGATGGTTCTTTATCTTCTCTTAAGGGTGTTCAATTTATCTAGATGATCCCTGCCTTTTGTTTCGGAGAAAGGGTAAATAGAGTGGTGCTGCACTTGTCAGTGTTTATGCTAACACCCACTATCCGCCCATGCAACTGTCGCCAGTCGTCCCTAGGGGGGAAGTGGAGTCAACAGGCACACTGTTTAAAATCCTTTTCCTTTTCGTGGGCTTCTGCCGGACCTTTGTCTACAAACCCCCTGTCAGTCTTAGGTACCCTATCTCTCTCTTTTCTCTTCTTCTTCTTACCACTAAACAATACCCTTCATATTGTTTCAGAACATACCCACACAAGACTGTATTTTAACAAATGATAAAATAAAACATTTAATACAGAAAAGTGTCACGTGTGTGTGTGTGTGTGTGTGTGTGTGTGTGTGTGTGTGTGTGTGTGTGTGTGCACTGTTGCGTGTGGAAATATGTAGTATTTTCTATGGTGTATGCGAGAAGAGATCAGTGAGCTCAGGATCGTTATTCATCATGTTAGGCCATGCCACATCACACCACAGTAAGTTCGGAACAGGTCTCACCGAATGAAGCATCTCTCCGAATAATGGTTGACTTCTTGGAGTTAATCATATATAGTCTGGGTGACTGTTCTCCACTACGGAATATGGCCTATTAATGTCCATGAATCAGGAACACACTATGTACCTATTATGTTCCTTAAAATCCTGATACCGACGAAGATCTCCTTATATCTAACATGAGTTTAAAGAAAACTTTCAGACCGGTTGCCGAATGTTACTGAATGAATGTCTTTACTCTGCAACCTCTCTACAACCTAATAGTTATCGTCACTCGACATAGTCATAGTTACTGTAAAATCACTGTTGTTCCACCTCTCTACTTAATATTGTCATTGTCTATGGAGGTGTTAATAGTTTCATAAAAACAACTGCCTTGGGCACTCAATCACTGCTACACTGGCCCTTTCAGGATAACACTCCTGATTTCTATGAGTTTATAATTTTTGGAACGATGTCTCATTTCCGAGGCCATTTAATATAACTGCACTCAATGTGACTGCTATTTTCCTCCTCTCCCAGCTGTCCCTAATTTCTCCGGTACAGTAAAATATCACTCAGTGTGACTGGCATTGTCCACACCTAGTAGTAATACTTTCTTTCTGTTAAACAGTTGAACCTTATGCTAGTGTTCCTGTTCGGAGTCGGAATTCACAATTCATCACAGTTTCCAAAACACAGGAGACCCCGTAAATCCTCTTCTCCATTAGAACTAGGAACACAAAAACACTCCCGTTATCTGTAAATCATCCACAGACTGAACGCAAGTTTCGTTAACTTCAAACAGCCGAAATATGTTGTTCGAGTGACGTCACTCACGTGACCGGACTTCAATCAAGACGGCACCGCCCTCCCCCCTTCTCCATTCTCTTGAGATCCGGGCAAACAGAGTGCCGACGTTTCCCTTTGATCTCGGGACTTCTCCTGGAATCACGGTGGTGTCTGAAATTGGGAACATATTTCTCCACATCAAATAGTTGTGGCGCCTAGCGATGGCGGCTTCAGGCCTTTCATCAATTCTGGATCTGAATTCTCCAGTATTATGTGACAGCAACAAATGTATCTGCAGCTCTTTGTATCGATATCGGTGGCTGTAACATAATGGATGGAATCATGCACAGTTTGTCACTTCATCCCTAAAAGGGAATTCAGTCGCACTATTTCGCACGTCGAACACATTAAGACAGGCTTAACAAGTCTAATGACAACACTGTCATTATGAAAGTAAACCAGTTCATAATCTCACATTAATGAGCCGACTGGAAACTTAAACACACATGACTCAGAAAGTGATTGCGAGGACGCCACAAAACGAATACCCAGTGCATTCTTCAAAATGGCTTTAACGCAGTCGGACTGTTTTTCTGTGTGGTGGATTTATGTTATTTCTGTGGCTTTCCTTATTGAAACGGTAAGCTTGCCTCTCCGAGATCAACCTGACGAACTTGGATCGAACTTCAGCAGACCTCAGGCCATTCCAGGCCAACATGATGCAACATTATGCCTACACTTCTGTTAGCTCTTGATTTGTTCTTCAATTCTATTGCCTTTGATGAATGCATGGCTTGCAATAACATCCAGAGATGCTGTAGGGAGTAGGTTTATCAATGCACTCGCTTGCATTTTTCCATATGCAAGTTTATACTATCTTCTTGCTGAGAAGACTACTTATTTGTTTGATCAACACTTCTCTTTATCCCTGCACTTTCGCCTGGAAAACGCTGTGAGTGAGTGAGTAGAAAAATTACATTCTTCCTCCTTTAATCTTGCTCATATGTGAACCATAGATTGATGAAATATCTATTGCATGTCTGGCACACACTGCACTCAGCCCCAGCATCATGCTACTGCTGTGGTTAATATTTACTTTCAACAATTGCACTTGTTCCCTGAGGGAAGGACATTTTGCATCTAGAGATGCTGTAGTGAGTAGGTTTATCAATGCACTTTTAAGCATTTTTCCAAATGCAAGCTTTTACTATCTTCTTGCTGAGAAGACTATTTATTTGCTTGATCAACACTTCTCCTTATCCCTGCACTTTCGCCTGGAATATGGTATGATTTAGTGAGTGGAAAAATTACATTCTTCCTCCTTTAATCTTGCTAATGTGTGAACCATAGATTGATGAAATATCTATTGCATGTCTGGCAGACCCTGCACTCAGGCCCTGCATCATGCTACTGCTGCGGTTAATATTTACGTTTAACAATTGCACTTGCTCCTTGAGGGAAGGACATTTTGCACTCGTGTCCAGAAATTGGGATGATTCCAACCACTATCTTTACCTACTGTTGCTTGCCACCAGGAGGGGGAAGTATTGCGTTCAGGCTCTAGAAGAAGAAGACGGATTCGTGAGAGAGAGAGGAGAGATCTGTTTTGAGATTCTCACACTGATATATATGTACATATTTGTTCGTTGTACCTGAAAGGAATATGTATGTTTACAATTTTGTGAACACTTCATTAGAAGTCTTCCTTTGTATCCATTCATGCACATGAACCACATTTTCTCCTGTTGAGAGAAAATCATTATATATAAGTTAAAGTCATTGCAACTTCTAAAAACTGGCGGGGTAGTAAATGTTCGAATTTATAGCACCCCAGTAAACAGAAGAGCTTATAAGATAGTGATGATTTGAGAGAGGAGAGGTGACACTCATGAATCGAACCTGACATGTATAAAGCAACCAACCATAATGCATAGCCTTGACGTGGGGTTGATGAGTTGATAAGCGTGATGTATGTATCATCATTGATGTCATCATATCATCATCATTGCCTATGTCCTTTATTAAGTGACTTTACTTGCTCATCTGATTCCCTGTCACACTTCTGTTGTCCTTACCTGTTTATCTGATGTCCATATCTCACTGAGACCCCTGGCACATTCAGAACGACCAGATGATGATAAGCATGCTGAAAGTTGTTGTGCCCATCGGCAGTCAGAGTGGATTCAGCACCAAGGAGAGAAGGGGTATAGTTCTCACCTTTGGCACTGTCACACTTCTTCCTCCTCTTCATCCTTTCTATCTTTTCCCTTTCTCATTCTGACTTCTTTCCCTGTGATAACGAGTTTTAACAGAATGTAAATAGGTATGATTGTCTGCATTGGCAGTGAGGAAAATGGTGCTACCTTGGTGATAGCAGCATGTATGAGCTAACAACCAGACTGTGAAGGAGAATGTGGAAACTCAGACCATCCTCCTGAGTTAATGAGCAGGTTGTCACCGTGTCCTGAGGACAGGTAGTGTTCACATAAAATCCATCAGATAATGGAGCTGGTGACAGACGACAGCTCAGTTCCTTTTCCCCCCAGCAGGTTTACTTAGTACAGCTGTGGTACACGGCACTCCAACAATCCTCTATTCAAATTATATCATGTAGTGGAGAAAAGAAGCCATCATCAACATAAGCAAGAAATCCAGCACTGAGTACCAATGTATAGTGTATTCAGAACTTTACAGAAAACACATATTTAGTAGCTTAGTACAGACATTCAGAAACATTGATTCACTATATTGAAAGATGGAGGTGACACTTGATGTTGATTTATCCACTATGCATAATGTCTTGATTATTCATTGATGTTTATGTATTTTAATGTGGGCTGGTTTTTGGTTCACTTCTCCACCTTTATTTCCAGATTTATTAGTTCATTAAACTTTGAAAATTTATTGAACTCTTGCATTCACTTGATTGTGATGTTAATCAAGTTCACTTTGTGTTTAATTAACATTTAGTTAGCACAACTTGAATATATGGGAAATAGATAAGGCTGTGTGATATCACATGGATAACTATCTTCAATTATCCCACGGTAATGACCCAGGTTCCCATCGTCCATCCAGAGGAACCCTTTCTTTCATTCTTAACACCGTTCCACTGACCCATATTTGATTAGTAGGAACATTTGGGGATTCTGAGCTATTAAGGTTCTCCTAGGAAGGGCAAATATTAGATGTGGTTTCATTACTTATCCGGGAATACCCTAGGCCTCGAGAGTTTTCTTCAGTCACAATATATTCCAGTGACCATTCCACACCAGTAGAGATTAGTCCCGAGACTCTAGCTGTCATTAGTACGGGGAATGCACATAGTGCTACTGAATCTCACCATCCTCACCCCCTTACAACTGGAGCCTCAATGCCGGGATTTGAACCGAATGACACCCTTACAACTGGGACCTCTATGCCGGGATTTAAATAGAATGAACTCCTGTCTACTTCTAACATAAATAGGATCTTTTTATAATGTGGGACTTTTGAACCTCGTCTTTTAGGAATTTATCGCACAAATTCACACATTTTGTGAACTTTTTCATTAGTATTTGAGCTTACTGGGCTTCACCAGTTGTATCAGGACTATCCTGCAATAGTGTAAATCTATGTTGGTTTATTAGATCCTTTATTTGAAATATTTGAAGGCTTTTTATACCCTCTGTCCCTGGAAGATCCAGATTGGGCTGGAAGATTTTGGGTTGTGAATATTTCATTGTCTGATTTACCCCATTTTTGTTTGCTGTTGTTAGAACTACCTACATATGGATTGACTAGTTGCCAATGTATGTTTAAATAGTGCAATCTCTGCTATATATTTTTATATCCAGGAGAGCTAAGCTTACACGGATCAGAGGAGGATTTTACTTAGTTATTTTTTTTTGTGGCTTTTCAAGGAAAATTAATAAAACATGGCAGAGGTGGCCAAGTTACGTGCCTAATATATGGAAATTGGTAGATATTGTGGATTGATAGGGATCAGAGCTTGCAAAGTACACAAGGGACAAAATTGATAAGCATGAAGGGCTACAAGCCGAAATAGCCTATAAGGAGAAAGAACATCAGGCTGATTTTGCCCATAAGGAGAAATAACTTCAGGCTGATATAGCCCATAAAGAGAAAGAACACCAACAGGCCTTTGAATTGGAGGAGAAAAGCTCGAGACTGAATTAAGAGATAAGGAGAAGAATCGTCAACACCAGTTGGAATTGATGAGAATGGAAAATGATCTGGAGATCCGGAGACTGGAGGGTGGAGTTCCTCCCACCCTCTCCACATCTCAAGGTGGTCTAGCAACAGAAGTACATCCAGATACACTGGCGCTATGTCCTTTCCGCTAGATCCATTCGATGAGCACAAGGACAACATTGAGTCCTATTTATCAAGATATGAACAAATGTGCGTCACATGTGGACTGGAGGAGTCAAGATGGAGTATCAAACTTTCACAAGGGCTGAGGTGTAATGCTTATGATGTTTTCTCTAGACTTACTCATGAGGAACAATAAGATTATGCTACCCTCAGGAGGACACTTTTAAGTAGATTTGAAGTCGATGGCGACAGCTACAAACGCAAATTCAGATAATCAAGAAAGGAACCTGGTGAAAGTTTTGCTCAATTAGTTGAAAGATTGAAATCTTATTTGCACAAGTGGGCAAACTTAAGCAAGTGTGATGAAACATATGAAGGACTTATGGAGATGTTTACTATCGACCAACTTAAAGAGAGAATGTCATCAGAGATGAAAGTATTCCTTACTCAAAATAGGGCAGACAGACTGGAAGATATCATAATCCTGACAGAGAAATTTGGGAGATCTCAGAAAAGGGTAGAGGAAAACGTTCGGACGCCCAATGCCCACCCCTCAAGATAAGTCTTAGAAGCCTATGGAGAACGATAGCAACCCCTCCACCAAGAAACCTGGTAAAGCCAAAAGCACCACTGAAACTTTAGCACAGACTGCATTGAAGGAGAGTAAAGTTTATTGCACCTGGTGCAAGGTCACAGTCAACCACATTAAGGCGTGTTTGAAGAAGCCACCTCCTCATACCGCTGCATGTCTGGCTAGCCGGGAACCTACGAGCGTGAACACTGAGGAAACTTCTGGACGGACACCTCATAAAGACACATCATCTCGACTTCCGGTTGTTGAATCCTTTCAACTCAATGGATTTATTACCACGTGTCTATACGATACTGGATTGTAGTACGATTGTATTGTTTCGTCTTCCCTTGTACACCCAGAACAGGTGACAGACGAGATTGTTGAAATACAGGGACCCATCAAAAGCTCTATTACGACGTCTCTTCCGGTGGCTCAAGTAAGCATAGCATCTCGTTATGTTACTGGGACAATCAAGGCGGCAGTCTTGGAGGACCCCAATTACCATGTTATGTTGGGCTGTGAATATGTATTTCTTGGAGATCCTATTCAACCTGTGGTAGTCTCTGCTACGTTGACTAAATCCCAGACGAAGAAGGCTCCAGACTCAACTACACCTGTACTCAACTGTACATGAAGGCTGGACTTCTCTACAGGAGAGCAGGTAGAGCCAAACAAGAGTATGCACAACTCGTCGTTCCGACTTCTTATATGGCTCAGATTCATGAAATGGGCCCATAGTTTACCTTTCAGTGGGCACATAGGCATCAACGCTACTACGCAACGAATTGCCTCACATTACTTCTGGCCAGTTATGCATGCAGACATTCAACGTTTTGTGAAATCATGGCCGTAGTGCCAGAATGTCTCTCCAAAACACTAGACAGCTCCAGCTACCTTGTGGGACTTGCCAATCACTGGCACACCCTTTAAAAAGTTGGCTGTAGACATTATTGGACCCCTCTTCAGGAAGAAGAGAAATCGATTCATTTTAACACTTGGACACATGTTCAATGTAGGCAGAAGCAATTCCTTTGCCTTCCAGTGATTTCGAAGCACGTCGCTGAGGCATTACTGGGAATTTTTACTCGACTAGGATTTCCACTCAGAATTCTTACCGACAATGGATTTAAATTTCGAGGGAAACTCATGGAGGAGATATTCAGACTTTTCCAGTCTCCCAATATCTACAGTTCACCCTATTATCCTCAATCAAATGGGATTTGAAGAAGTGGAACGGGACCCTTATTAGTAATTCTGAGGAAACCTGCTCATGGAGAAGACATATTATTGGGACTTATATGTACCCGCAGCTTTATTCATCCTATCGGGAAGTTCCCTATCACTCAATTGGAATTGCACCAGCAACTTTGTTGTTTGGACGTCCATTCAAGGGACCATTAGAGACGTTATCGAACTTGGATTGACGATCAAGCGGATGAAGCAGTTGTTACTGCATCCACATATGTGGCCGAGTTTAAGGAACGTTTACAACACAGTTGGAAACAGGCGAATGTCAATTTGCGTCAAGCCATACTGAGAATTGCTCGTTACTTCAACACGAAGGCAAAAGACCGAGAGCTAGAGGTAGAAGAGAAAGTGATGTTGTTGCTTCAGACAAGTCAGAATAAGTTGCAGGTAGGATGGAGAAGACCATATGTAGTGACGGGGAAGATTTCTCATACGAACTACACGATTTCTATCAAAGGCAAGATTAAGAATTTTCACATAAACCTTTCGAGGAAATACAATGGAAGGCCCTCGACCACCGAAACTGCACATCTGATGGCTATGGCTGTGGCTACAGAAGTCGATCAGGGGTCAACAATGAGATTCGAGTACCCACTGCGAGCCAAGGAAACCTTTCAAGGGTGTGGAGAATTAATCCCAACCTAACAATGGATAAGCAAAAGCAGATGCGGGAACATTGTGGCTATATATGCAGAAGTAATTACAGATAAGCCAAGACGTACTTATGTAGAGTAATTCGACTTGAAGTTGAATGATCCAGTGCCTGTGCGAGTCAATACTTAACCTGCTCCTTATGCCAAGCATAAGACTTTGAAGGAAGAAATTCAGCAAATGCTCTCGTCAGGAATCATCTCACCATCTGAGTCGCCTTACAGTGCTAGTGTGGTCTTGTTGAGGAAATCAAGTGGAGAACACAGATTGTGCATCGATTATCGACAGCTCGATGCTATTACTGAATTTTAGGCAGAGCCTCTACATGATAAGAATAAGCTCATTCACAAGCCTCAACAAAGCTAAGTACTTCACTAGGATAGATCTCAGTAGGGGATACTTTCAGATTCCTGTTAAACAGGTTGATCTTCAGCACTCCCGGAGGATAATTATGAGTTCAATGTTCTTCCTTTAGGATTGAGTAATGCTCCTAGTGTTTTTAACTCATGATGAGAACATTACTTGATCCAATACATCATCCGACAATTAGCCACTTCATGGATGATATTCTAATCGCTCCTGAAACATTTGAGGAGCATGTCGAGACATTGAATCTCTTGTTCAAGCGACTTAAATAAACAGGTTTGACTGCAAGACTCAAGAAGTATCAAATAGGATTCCAACAACTGGATTTTCTAGGCCATAAGGCATCTCAAGGATTAATAACGCCACATGAGGGAAATGTGGAGAAACTCCAGAGAGCAACGCGCCCAAGAACCAAGAAGGACGTGAGATAATTTGTATCCTTATGTGGATTCTGTCAACGATACGTCAGAGGCTTTAACACTCTGTCAGCACCTTAACGGATCTTACGAAAAAGGGGAATTGAGAGAAAGTCAATTGGTCAGCTGATTGTGAGAAAGCTTTTACAGCTCTCAAACAGGCTTTAACTGCCAAACGAATTCTTCATCTACAAGACCTCGATCAACCATTTGTGCTTGCACTGATGCTAGCAACATTGGAGTGGGGACAAGACTGCTTCAGAGGAAAGGAGATGTATCATCAGAGCTATTCCCTGTAGCTTATGCAAGCAGGAAATTAAATGCAGCAGACAGGAAATATTCCATGATTGAACGTGAATGCCTTGCACTGGTATGGGCTGTGGATAAATTTCCGGCTTATCTGTACGGCACACTTTTCACGATGTAGTGTGGTCATCAACACCTAATGATTCTGGCAGCATCCAAGAATTTAAATGCAAGACTCATGAGGTGGTCATTGCTTATGCAACCATACTCGTTCCAGATTGAATACATTCCTAGGAAGATGAATGTGGGAGGTGACGTTTTAAGTCGACATCTGGTTCCGGATGAGTCATCCAATTCAGCTGCAGTAGGAGACAGGACGGAGGGGATCACCAATGAGAGGTCTGACAACTGTGAATGATTGGTGCTCTTCAGGTAGAACTGTTTGAGGTGGGGCACTGTAAAATAATGGATGCAATCATGACCAGTTTGTTAACTTTATTCCCAAACGGGAATTCAATCGCACTATATTTCACATCGAACACCTTAGGACAGGCTTGACAAGTCTAATTATAACACTGTCATGATGAAAGTAAACCATTTCAGCGTCTAAACCTAATGAGCCGACTAGATACTTAAGCACACACGACTCAGAAAGTGATTGCGAGGACGCCACGAAACGAATACCCAGCGCAGTCTTCAAACTGGCTTGAACGCAATGGGACTGTGTTTTTCTGTGTGGTGGGTTTATGTTATTTCTGTGGCTTTTCCTCACTGAAACCAGTAAGCTTGCCTCTCCAAGATCAACCTGTCGATCTTGGATGGAAAGGTTAAAGTATCATGTGGTTGTTAGTCGTGCTGAGTGTAATATTTTGAATTTAAATGCACTAGAAATGTTAACTTCAATTCCTTAAGGGATCGCCAGACCTGAGGCCATTCCAGGCCAACATGATGCAACGCTGTGCCTCCACTTCTGTTAGCTCTTGATTTATTCTTCAAGTCTATTGCCATTGATGAATGCATATCATGCAATAACACCCATAGATGCTGTAGGGAGTAGGTTTATCAATGAACTCTTATGCATTTTTGCAAATGCGTACTTTTACTATCTTCTTGCTGAGAAGACTATTTATTTGCTTGATCAATACTTCTCTTTATCCCTGCACTTTCGCCTGGAAAACGATGTGAGTGAGTAGAGTGGGAAAATTACACTTCTTCCTCCTTTAATCTTGCTCATATGTGAACCATGGATTGATGAAATATCTATTGCATGTCTGGCAGACTCTGCACTCAAGCTCCGTATCATTCTACTGCTGTGGTTAATATTTAGGTTCAACAATTTCACTTGCTTCCTGAGGGAATTACATTGTGCATTCGTGACGAAGTGTGCATGGTTTATCTGTCCAGAAATGTGGAGGATTCCAACCCCTCTCTTTACCTACTATTACTTGCCAGCAGGAGGAGACAATATTGCGTTCACGCTCTAGAAGTAGAAGAAGGATTCGTGTGAGAGAGGAGAATTCTGTTTTGGGATTCTCTCTCTCACACACATACAGACACAGACACACAGACACACACACACACAAACACACACACACACAAACACACACACACACACATACACACACACACACACACACACACATATATATATATATATATATATATATATATATATATATATATATATATATATATATATATATATATATATATATATATATATATATATATATATATATATATATATATATATATATATATATATTCGTTGTACCTGAAAGGAATATGTATGTTTACAATTTTGTGAACACTTCATTAGAAGTCTTCGTTTATGTCCATTCATGCACACGAACCGCATTTTCTCCTGTTGAGAGAAAATCATTATATATGAGGTAAACTCAATGCAACTTCTAAAAATTCGTGGGGTAGTAATTGTTCGAATTTATAGCACCCCAGTAAACGGAAGATCCTATAAGATAGTGATGATTTGAGAGAGGAGAGATGACACTCATGAATCGAACCTGACATGTAGAAAGCAACCAACCATAATGCAAAGCCTTGACGTGGGATTGATGAGTCGATAAGAGTGATGTATGTATCATCATTGATTTCATTATATCATCATCATTGCCTATGCCCTTTATTAAGTGTCTTTACTTGCTCATCTGATTCCCTATCACACTTCTGTTGTCCTTACCTGTTTATCCGATGTCCATATCTCACTGATACCCCTTGCACATTCAGAACACATAATATTAGAAGGACCAGATGATAATAAGCATCCTGCAAGTTATTGTGCCCATAGGCAGTCAGAGTGGATTCAGCACCAAGGAGAGAAGGGGTATAGCTCTCATCTTTGGCACTATCACACTTTTCCCTCCTCTTCATCCTTTCTATCTTTTCCCTTTCTCATTCTGACATCTTTTCTTATGATAACGAGTCTTAGCTGAATTAGTTAGTTAGTTAGTTAGTCGACAGATCATTCTCGTTGCACATCGAACCATTCAGTCCATAAGTGCTCGGATCCCCTCCTCAGCAAATCCCGCAGCGTGTAGCGGCTAACGACGCCAGTTCTGTGTTGGTTTATCAATCTTCTTTGGCTTCCTGCGTAGTGTTCTTGTTTGGCCACCCCTCTTTTAATTTGCTGCTCCCGCAGTCTGGCCATTGTTGTAGATTCACAGTCATCACTTGGTTCTCGCAAAAGTCTCACTTCTCGTAGAGCATTCAGAATGTCAGCCTAGTCCATGGCGCGTCCGCCCTCCACAGTAGCCTCACCTGCGAGCTTGTCAGCCCGCTCATTTCCTTGTACTCCCGCATGACCTGGCACGAAGATGAAACTAATCTTTGCCAGCCGAGACCGCTTCAGAGGCAGCACCCATTCTCTTCGGATCGACCCCTCCTCTATCCTCTTGATCATGTTCATTGAGTCGCTAAGGAAACAAGCCCTAGTGAATGTCTGTGTCTCGAGCCATGTTATTGCTTTACTTACTGCCATGACTTCCATGGTCAGGCTACTTGTGGTTTCAGTGAAAGCACCAGAGTCCTCCTTCACAATTCTCCCTCCGGCCCGAGCTGTAAAGGCCCATGAGCTTCTCACATGTCGGACGACCGACCCATCTGTGTAGATGACCGCATCACCGTCTAGCGAATTCTCGAAAATCAACGCTTGTACTTCAGCCTCAACAGCAGCCGGATTTTCTTGTCTGCATTTTCTATCTAGTTGGATGCAAACTGAAAAGGGTGTGCAGAAATCTGATGGCACTTGCACCCACTCCTCGCCAGGTTCTAAGTCCTCAAGTGAACACACCTGTTGAAGAATGTCTTCGGCTTGACCCATCCACGACCGTCCTCTTTTTAACCTGCTGCACTTCACCTTCCTAATTTCACTATGCAGTGGATGTTGTGTGTTTGCGTTAATTCTGAGGTAGGCGCGTGCCCTGCAAACATGTATTCTCTCTTCAATTGTTGGAAAATAAAGAAGGTAGCGCATCGCCCTGCATGCTGTATCTCTTGTACATCCAAGAATAATGCGCATAGCTTCATTCTGTATCCTTTCCATCGTTTCTATCTGCTTATGGCTGAGAGTCAGGATTGCCATTGCATACTCCAAAACAGACATGACCAGCCCCTCGTACAGTAGACATAGATGGCGCTGCTCACAGTTTGCTGCCGCCATCACCCGCATCGCTGCCAAACCCCGCTTGGCCTTTGTTATCACCTGGTCTATGTGCACATTATAAGCAAGGCTTCGATCAAACCGTATCCCCAGGTAATTCATTGCCTGCGTTCTTTCCACCGTCTCTGAACACAGCATTACAGTTGGTGTTGGATTGTTGACAATATGATTATTCAACGAGAACCAAGTCACTGTTGCCTTTGTTGGGTTGACCATTGCCCCAGCTTCATCACACCAAGTACTTATGCGAATGAGTTCGGTTTGTAGTTCCACAGCAACCTCCTCTCTATCCTTACCCTGACGATACACTAAACTTAATACACTAATATAATATAATATAATACACTAAAGTCTTAACAGAATGTAAATAGGTATGATAGCTTGCATTAGCAGTAAGGAGAGTGGTGATACCTTGGTGATAGCAGCATGTATGAGCTAACAACCAGACTGTGAAGGAGAATGTGGAAACTCAGACCATTCACCTGAGTTAATGAGCAGGTTGTCACCGTGTCCTGAGGACAGGTAGTGTTCCTATAAGAGCCATCAGATAATGGAGTTGGTGACCGACGACAGCTCAGTTCCTTTTCCCTCCAGCAGGTTTATTTAGTACAGCTGTGGTACACGGGCACTCCAACAATCCTCTATCAAAATTATATCACGTATTGGAGAAAAGAAGCCATCATCAACATTGTCCATCCATTTTTTTCAAAGCATCCACCCCTGAGTTCCAATGTGTAGTGTATTCAGAACTTTGTAGAAAAGACATATTTAGTAGCTTGGTACAGACATTCAGAAACATTGATTCACTATATTGAAAGATGGAGGTGACACTTGATGTTGATTTATCCACTATGCATAATGTCTTGATTATTAATTGATGTTTGTGTATTTTAATGTGGATGATTTTTGGTTCACTCCTCAATCTTTACTTCCAGATTTATTAGTTCATTAAACTTTGAAAATTTACTGAACTCTTGCATTCACTTGATCGTGATGTTTTTCAAGTTTACTTTGTGTTTAATTAACATTTAGTTAGCACAACTTGAATATATGGGAATTAGATAAGTCTGGGTGATCTCACGTGGATAACTGTCTTCAATTATCCCACGATAATGACCCAGGTTCCCATCGTCCACCAGAGGAACCCTTTCTTTCATTCTTAATACTGTTCCACTGACCCTTACTGGATTAATAGGAACATTTGGGGGTTCTGAGCTATTAAGGTTCTTCTAGGAAGGGCAAATATCAGGTGTGGTTCCATTACTTATCCGGGAATACCCTAGACCTCAAGAGTTTTCTTCAGTCACAATCTATTCCAGTGACCATTCCACACCAGTTGAGATTAGTCCCCAAACTCTAGCTGTCTAGATTAGTACGGGGGATACACATAGTATTACTGAATCTCACCATCCTCAACACCGTACAGTGGCCACTGATGCATGTTCATTTGTGCTCCACAAATCCAGGTCATCAGCGTACATTGGCGCTTTAATTCCATGCGGTTGATTAGCAACAAGATAATTGATGAAGATTATAAAATTGTGTGTTGACTCCGCCCTGGGGAACACCGTGATGCAATAGTACTTTCTTGCTCGAGTCCGTCTAACTGTACTCTGGCTCTTCTGTTGTGCAAGCATGCTTTCACCCATTTGTTCATTCTTCTATTGACTTTACAGTTTCTCAGTTTCTTCATCAGAGCTTCTTTTCAGACGTTGTCAAAAGCTTTCTTCAGATCTATCCATGCCGCAAACACCAGCTTCTTCTCTTGGAATGCATCCTCAATTTCTTGAGAGAGGTAGGTTGTCTGATCTTCAGTGGAGTAGCAGTGCCTCAAGCCAGCATGTTGTGGCGCAGTGATGTTTTCACTTTATATGTACCACTGCAATCTGTGATTGATGACGCGCGCCATTGTTTTGCAGACAGCTGGTGAGGCTAATTGGTCTGTAGCTGCAGGCAAAGGAACTATCGTTCCCTGATTTTAGGAGAGGTATCATGATTGCTTCTCTCCAGGTTTGCGGAAAGGTCCAGGTGTCTGCTTAAGGTCCAGGTGTTATTGAAGATCTGTAACAGCTTTGCTTTGGCCTCTGTTCCTAGGTTCCTAATAATTTCATTGGAGATACCATCAGCTCCTGGTGACTTTCTCATTTTCAGTTTTGATATGGCTAGCTTCAGTTGACTGATTGTGATAGGTGCCTCCATAACCTCATGCAGTATGTCATTCTGTCCTGTATGTCGCAGTTTCTCTCGAATCTCTTTGATGTTTCTCAGGACTAATTTAGATATTGTTATTTTGTGCGAATGAGTCCGCAAAATGGTCAGCTGCTTGCTTTCCTGTTAAGATGTTTCCGTCTTTATGTAGTGCAATTTTTTAGTTTCTCCCTGTGCCCTCATCGTTAAGCTGTTTTATTAGATTTCATAACTTCCTTGTGTCTCTTTCAAAGTTCAGTGACTGTTTTTTCCAGCCAGCCTTTCCGTCTAGCCTGCAGCTGTGCCCTTTGAAATTTGGCTTTTGCGTGCTGGTATTTATTGTGGTGCTCTTGGCTGGGATTGGTCTCTGCTTGCCTTCTACACACATTCACATTATTATGCAACTGTTCGAGTTCACTACTCGAGTAGGGTTTATAATGTTTACGGGCTTCTCTTGGTACTGTTTCTTGTGCTGCCTGTAGTATGCATTTCCCAAACTCTTCAACTACTTTATTTATGTCCTTCTCAGCGTTCAGATTTCTAACCAGTATACTGGTGCGATGCTTGTACATTGCCCAGTTTGTTTTCTTGAAATTCAACCTTGAGAGGGTGCTGCTTTCACTTACAAGCTCATTTTCTACAGTTAGAAAGTCTGGCCGGTGGTCACTGCCACCTAGCTGTTTGCCAACAATTCGTTTAATGTTCCACTCCAGGTCTGGTGAATGAAAAGCCAGGTCAGGTATAGTTGTAGTGTGCAATGATCTCGAGTAGAAGATATGTGGGTCAGACGGCTTGTTAATCAAGATGAATCTATCTTCATCATGCCAGTCTTCCAGTCTCTCTCCTCTCTGGTCCATGTGATCATAGCCCCAGCTCTGCGAGTGACTGTTGAAATCGCTACACATAATCATATTTTCTTTAATGGTAGTGTGTCCAGTGCATGTGGACGGTCATTTTGACAGTAGTATTTGATCAGGTGAAGGTCTGTATTGCCTGTCTTAAGTTTAAGTGTCTGATACTCAGCCCTTTCCATGTAAACATCAATTCGGAAAGCAGTGATGCTATTTTTGACAAGGGTCAGTATCCCACCCTTTCGCCTGTCGTTTCAGTCAGATTTGTAACTTCTGATTTTGTAGGCTATATTTTCGTTGAGGTGAGTTTCTTGCAAGCAACATACGCTTACATTTTCTTTTGCCAAGATGTTTTCTAGTTCTATTCATTCTTGTTGTTGTTGTTGATAGCCTCTGCATTCCAGTGCATTATTTTAAATCTTTGTTTGGTTAAGACCAGACACTCTATTGTCAGGCCCCCTGGCTCTACAGGACATCTGAGAAGGACCTCCAGTAGTTGTGGTTAGATCATTACGAGGCAAAGGGCCCGGCACTGCGCTTGCCTGGTGGTCCAAAGCAGGGCAATGTCGACGTATTTCATGGCGTAATTGCGTGGCAGCCTGATTTCTGTGGTGCGCCTCCTGTCTGGCTGCCTCAGTCTTCAGCACCTTTCTTTTGCTAGAGCAGACTGTGGTCTTACTCGACACACGAACTTCTGAATCTGGTTGAAATATAATTTGACTTTGGCTGATCTGTTATAGAAGAACGGCGTTGCTTACAATTTATGGTGATGGTGGTCTGAGTGCTTGATTTAAGCATCACCAAAGTCCTCATAATTGATCACTTAGAATACTAGTCTTCAGTTATTACAAGAGTGAGCTTCCTCCTCTCAGACGGCAGTGCCTTTCCGGTGCTCTCTTAGCCTACTACATGAAAACCTTACTTGATCCCTTAGTGTAATCCTTCCAGACATGTTTGATCCTGTTCACTGAGTCTCACGAGCCACTTCTGGTTTTCTTTTAGTAGTTGGCAACTATTATGTGGGGATATACCTCTCTCCACTCAAACTACACGCCACGCAGACGCAACAACTATTAAAACTACTACTGTCATACTTTAAAGTTAACAGATGCACCAACTATTAAAGCAACTACCATTATACGTTCAAATTAACAGAAGCACCAACAATTAAAGCAACTACTATTATACTTTCAAGTTAATAGAAGTACCAACTATAAAGGCTACTATTATCATACTTTCAAGTTAAGAGAAGCACCAACTCTAAATGCTACTACTACCATACTTTCAAGTTGACAGAAACACCAACTATAAAGGCTAATACTATCATACTTTAAAGTTAACAGAAGCAACAACTATAAAGGCTACTACTATCATACTTTAAAGTTAACAAAAGCACCAACTATAAAGGCTACTACTATCATAACAGAAGCATCAATTATAAAGGCTACTACTACCATACATTCAAGTTAACAGAAACACCAACTATAAAGGCTACTACTATCATACTTTCAAGTTAACAGCAAGGAATGAATCACCAATAAACGAGAAGTGGACGGCAAGCTTTATTAGAACACTATCACAAATAACAAAATGGACGTTGCGGCTAAAACCTTCGTCAGCGCAGGAAACACAAACACCGACCAACTACTTGAAAAACACTACATGAAAATATAAATATCAAAGTTACTTATCGGTATCATTGTTATGGACTGGGCATGTCTTTCAATAGAGTCACGTGCATCATTCCAACAAAGTGAACCTAAAGTTAATAGTTAAGAGAAGCATCAACACGATCAGAGATTATAATGGTACTGCTGAGTTATCATAATCATAACATTTACGAGCATTTATTATCATATTTCCAAGTTTTAAAAAAAAAGCATTAAATAAACCACCCACTGTTAGCATACGTTAAAATTAACAGAAACATCTATTTCCAACTATTGTCATTATCAAAATCATGTGCCATATCGATACACTTTGGCGTTTAACTCTTTACCATCTCAAGTAATCACCATAATCGAGAGCAAGTCGCCTAATCGGAAGCCGGCCGCGTGTTAGAAAAGTGCACGTTGCAAGAAAAACTCCACTAGACACCCGCCGTTCAAAATGAGCTGTGTGGAAGCCGCCAAGACTATCAAGATGGTGCAAGAAGAAAACGTGTCTGCTAGCCGCAGCACAACGCCAGAACCTGAAGAAACATTAATTAACGCTACCACTTCTACACCAGACGAAGCCGCTCCCGTCGCTCAACCGACGTCAGAGACTACAACTGTAACTGAAGCCTGCACCAGCCGTGAAGTTTTCAACAGCACCAAGACGAAGCAGCACAGGTTAACAAAGACCGCCACATCGGAGCAAACCACAAGAACTGAGGACTACACAGGCAAATTACTGCTAAAACAGACAAGCGTGGGAGAAGCTAAACTGTCGGCGCTACCAACAGACAAGATAATCAGTCTGTTGGAAAACGAGCTGGGAAGAAACAACATCTATCAGCTGCGCAAGACACCTGTTGGAGTAGTGGTTTCCATCAACAAAAACCCAAAGACCACAGCACTTATGCAGAAAATCGTACAAGGATAGAAAGCCGACATCAAGCTTCACCACGGCATTTTACTGGAAGCCACCCGGCACCGCACAAGTAAACGTTGGGTCATTACACGAGTCAAGATCCATCTCACCAACGACCAGATCAGGGAGATGCTGACAAGGGATGAACAAGAAACTCAAGATCACACCAGTGCCAAGAGGATCATCGGAAAGAACAACATCCCCTCCACAGTCGTCATAGTAACATTGGAGGACCTAGTGATCCTGCAATTCATCAGATGGGACAAGAGAGACCAAGTTCCAGAGTACTACTATACCGAGAGTGCTGCAGTGCTCTAAGTGAAAGAAGTTTTGGCACACTCGTGCCACCTGCAAGAGTGAGGTGGAGGTGTCTAGATACTGCACCGGACTCCATCCATACAGCCAGTGCCAGCAGGCAAAGACCGACAAGGACTCCAGGAGGCCTAACCCTAACAGAAAGTGCGCAAACTGCAACCACGGCGCCAGGTACCTCGGCTGTCCCTGCCACCAAGACAGCAAGGAAGCCATGAAGATCGCCATCAAATCCAACCTACCATATAAAGAGGCTAGGAGGCAGTACGAGGCAACCAATCGACTCACAAAAAGCGACAAAGCGCAACTGGAAGGCCAACTGAAGGACCTGCGATCAAAGTTCAACAGCATGGAGGAAGAAAAAGACAAGACGCAAGAGACTCAGATAACAGCCGCTCAGCGCATCCTGGACGAAACGAAGCAAGTTCAGCAGAAGATTGAGCAGGATGTCGCTCGAATGGCTGCTATAAAGGCGGAGACAGAAGAAAGGCTATCAAGCATGGAGGAAGAACAAGACAAGACGCAAGAAACACAGATAACGGCCGTTCAGCGCACCCTGAAGCAAATTCAGCAGAAGATTGAGCATGATGTCGCTCGTATGGCTGCTATAAAGGCTGAGACTGAAGAACAACTATCAAAATACAAGAAGTGAAAGAAAAGACAGAGGATACTCTACAAGAGATATTAGTACTGCTCAAGATCCAGACAGCCACACCCGAACCAGAAGATGCAAGAACATAGACAGAAGAAGAAGCATCAGAAGAAGAAATACAACTGGATGAAGAAGGCTACCCAGACCAAGACCGAGTGCGTAGGGAAGCCATAGAACGGTATCGCTCCCCACCAAGATTGAACTGACGAACACCGAGAAGATTCGAAGACAAGCCAAGACGGGGAAATAGGAGGAACACCAGAAGAGACGACAACTGGTAAAGCTCCCTGAAGGAAACAGCACCATAAGACGGGGTGGGGCACACAATTACTCCGGGCCTCAACAAGTGCGCGACTCTGTCCAGACATGAAAAACCTCATCGAGAAAGTAACGAACGCAATCAACCCATCAGAAGCCGGGAAGCTGACAACAAGCAGCCCAAAGTACGAAAGGCAAACTACAAGCTACATCATAAATATCCCATTTATAGCCAAGTCGGAAACTCGAAGGCTGAAAGGGGGTATTAGTACCAAAAATTGGATTGTATTGGATAAGGTCTGTGTTTTTGTCCCGCTTATGCCGTCTGGCCAAACGACCAAGTTATTTATTTATTTTATCTCCCAACTGCTATCCTCATCAAGTTTCCCAGCTTTCATTAGAATTTTAAGTTGTTTATTTTTTTATAACTTACTGTGACATAATGGTCATCATCATTCTACAGTAAGTCAACATTGCACACCGAGCAGAGGAAAATGGTACACTTTAACGCACAGATAACACATAACACCAACTTGACACCGAAGATGGACACATGCCAGCTATATTAGGAATTAACAGCGTCTACACTGGATATAATTATTGGACGAACCCGATCACGTGATTGTAACTCCGGCCCTTCGTCGGCGTTCAATTCGAAACAGCGCACTTCTAACAAGATTCTAGAAGACGGTCCAGTCTCTTAGTGATGTCCCGGTTTTTCAAAAAATATGTGTAGTTTGGTCTGAATTCGAGGTAAGCTTGTCAATCATCCGATCTACCTGGTGCCCAGAAGTGTACAGTAGAGGTATCCAGTGTTTGTGTGTCAATTTAAGTGTATTATTAATAAAATAACACCTCTGGAGTGTCAACTTGCTAGCCGCCACTTCTGGCTTAACTGCAACATTCCCCGGGGCAGTCTGTCGCTCTCACACTATTTCAGAACTGCTAACTCTGAATTCTCCTATACATCTGTTGTCTTTAATGTGTGCATACTACAACATACTATCACAGAAAACTGTAGGAGGTGGAATTCTTAACGCACTCTTATGCATTTCATCAAAAATGCCTATTTTACTATCTGCTATCCAGAAGACAGTTTGTGCACGAACCACTGCCTCACCTGAAACCTACATGTTTTTGCCTGTACACAATCTAGAGAGCTGAGAGAGGAATTATATCTTTCCTCCCTTCTTTCTGAGTTGAGTTAACAGGGCTTGATAGAATATAGTTGTATATTTATGTGTCAGATTTTCACTTAGACAAGGCACCCATTAACTGCACTGCCTAATAAGGTTACGCTTCACAAATTACCATTTGTGACAGTTGGGCCTAGATAATCTGTCCAGACAAGAAGGTGAATCAAACCTCTGTCTATAACCAGCTGTTGGTAGCCAACAGAATGGGATTGATGCGCACTGACTCCAGATGAAGAAGAAGAATAAGAAGAAGAAAGAAGTAGAGGAGAATTAGTGGAAGAGGTACATTTTATGTAAACCTCTCACTAATGTGCATTGTTTGTTATCATGATTTTGTATGGATTACATTTTGTAACAAATACACATAAGAATTTTCTTTATGTTAGTCATGAACAACAATCAATACTAGGTGAGTTATACTCATACTGACTGATGAAGACTAGAGGGGAAGTTGTTGCAATTTATGAGAACCCCAGTCAACAGAAGTCCACACAACACAGCACACCACACAACACAACAACAGGTAGTGGGAGGATGATTTGAGAGAAGAAGAAACACTAGTTGGTTAATCTAAGATGTGCAGAGAAACAATTATACACACCATGCATAACCAAAATGAGTAGATGAAGATGTTGTATTTGTATGCCATTTATTAAAATGCCATCCTACCATCATCATGGTCTAGTCCTATCAGCTTGACTTAAAATGCTCATGGAACAACATATCATCATTCCTGTCAATGTCTGGCTGTACACATCTCAATGAAACCCAGGTACACTGAGAACATACATACAGCAGGATCAGATGATAGCCACATGCATACAGTGTGATAATCCCTGACATCCCTGATTATCACAACACCAGCTCAGAGGGGGGCATAGTTCCTACTTTCAGGCTGTTATATTTCTTCCTTCCTTATAATCCTTCCTGTACTGTCCTGTTCATTCTTAACTATCGCTGTAAAACAACACATTGGTTGAAAAATACAAACCTCTATTGTCAGAATCTTGCATTCAGCAATAACACAGGCTCGTAATCACTAACAGATGTGATACAAACACTGTCACAGAATGACTTTACGTGACACACTGCGATTACAATTCAAACACTTTATTCGCACTTCTCACTCGCCACAAACATTACATGCATCGCGCAATCACAATAGCGATGCCATAATACAATCAATAGATATATAGATGCAATGAATCAACATACAACTCACAATCCTACATACCAGGTGCACAGTCTTCTATACTCACACAGGCGTTCTCTCTATTAGCGTTCATACACACAAGTCATACGAGCACCATTCAATCCGTCTGTCCATGTACAACCGTCCCGAAGCCGTCTGGCTCCTAACCGCTGTGAGTCCTCGCTAGTCGGGGTTGTGTCCCTGCGTGGACTTCATGTCCCAAGCATGCACCGACTGACCATTCCTGTCACAGCGTGGTTAGTGTCGCTCACAGGCGTTCCTGGCCTTAATTGCCAGGCGTCGTTGATGAAGACGCGGTAGAACTGGTGGGGAGATTATGACATTCTCCCGCCCCCCTTTTCATGAAAGGAATATCCTTTCATGTCGGCTATATACATTTGGGTTTATTTATTAAACCTGTCAGAATCGACCCATTGTTTGTCATCTGACGTGACACTTTGGTTTATATTGAAATATGTAGATAATTGTAAGATATATACACACACTCTTCAATGATGCTATCAAGCAACACTACTCAAGTACAATCCACTAGATGGATTCTTACGTTAGTTGTAATTTGACACAGCCAGTCCGGTAGCTATCAGCGACTTATGCTATCTCTCAAGCAACGCAACCACCTCTCGACAAATAAACAAAAATTACAAACACGACATGTCAGGCCGCGAGTCCTCTCCCTATAAGATGACTCCAACATTTGACCCCAACCTCATCTGGTCGGAAAGTCTCATGTAGGTCTACAACTTCGGTAATTACTTCCATGCATAGTTGATGTCATCTTGATGTGTCGCCAATCTGGCAACATGAGGATGGTTTCTATACCTGTTACACATTACCACTAATTTCAATTGTTTCCCTTGGTTGTAATCAGTGAAACAATACAAAATCTATGGGCGATAATTTCCACATGCTTTCAAAGAAAATAAATTACATTGGTAAATCAATTTCTAAGCGTCATAGTTTGATGCTTATTGACAATAGTGAACCAAATGTCACTATTGAGAACAAGTTAATCAACTTATGATTCTCAGATTACATCTATCAAAATCCTTACATACAATTTGTATATGCAAAATTTCAGCTCACAAAGTTTATATAAAACGTCAATTCTTTGTGAGAATTACACTATAGTCTGCTAGTTTTTAAATTAATTACACAAATACCGGAAGTACACAGCTGGTGTGTTAAGATGTAGCTAACACAATGTTCTTCCGTCTGGATGTTGTATAAACGAACGGAGTACACAGTTCATAAGAACAGCTGCTGGATTAACTCTTTCTTTCGAAGTATGGATTAAAGTGTTCTGTAGAATTCAGATGTCACTGTCCCTCTCGCACAGATTAAAACAAGTCGGAACACTCTGCTCAGCAGGTACTACGGATACTCGAACAGTTCAAGTAAAGTAAGTCTTGAAATCACGTAGCACTGTTCGTTACAATGTTCATACATATTTAAAATAATATTCCCTTTCGATCACATACCACACAAGTATTCATCACAATTATTACAATAATTATAAGATATATATACTATATTTACATTGGGACATTGTCCCTATCACAATTTCTACACAGCGTTTCTGAAATAATTTCACTATTCGCCGTGTTGCTGAGCGCTATACTAATCTGCAGATTACTTATTGGTCTGCTGTGTGCGCTCAGGCACAATTAGGCTTTCGGATGTGTCGTACGGACATCTGGAAAGAAGGTCGGCAATAGTATTTTGTGTGCCGCGGATATGCCTGACTTCAAAACTGAAATCTTGTAGTAATAGTGACCATCTTGCTACCCTGTGGTTAGTAGGAGTTCCAGTCGTGATGATTGTCAACGGACTGTTGTCTGTCTCGACTATGAAATGTTTCCCAAGAAGAAACCTGGATAATATTCTAACAGAGTACACAAGGGCAAGGGCCTCAATTTCAGGCGTTGACCATTTTTTTTTCTCTTAGATTTAATTTACGACTGACGTAGTACACTGGGTTAAGAATTTGGTCGTGCTCTTGCAATAATACTGCCCCGATCGCTATGGAGCTCGCGTCAGTTCTCAATCTGAAAATAGTGTCCAAATTTGGTAATTTAAGAATCGGGTTACTAGAAAAGTAGGATAACACTTTTGTAAATGCAGGTCTTAGGCATTCGCTGTTTACAATTTTGTTAGGTTTATCTTTCGTTAGTAAGTTAGTGAAACACTCAGTCAAAGTAGCAAAATTTGGAATAAACTGTCTGTAATAATTTAACAGACCTAGGACACTTCTCAATTCTTTCTTTGTTGTCGGAAGCGACAATTTAAGAATTCTTGACACGATGTTGTCGTCAGTAGTGACAAAGCCGTTACAAATTTTATAACCCAAAAATGAAATTTCTTGGTAGGCTATGTCGACTTTCGATGGTTTGACTGTCAGTCCGTGGTGTCTGATGCGGTCAAATGTCTGCTGTAATGTTGTTACATGGTCTGTCATAGTCTTCGTATGTATACAGATGTCGTCCATGTAGGAAATTATATTAGGGATGTTTGTCAGTAGAAGTCTGGTCATCCGTACAAATGTCGCAGGGGCATTAACTAGCCCGAATGGAAGCTTGCACCATTCGTATAGACCCCAGGGTGTGGCAAATGCTGTCAGATGTATGCTGTCATGATGTACCGGTATTTGCCAATACCCTTTTGTCATGTCCAGTTTTGTAAAGTATCTTGAATCTGTCAGTTCAGTCAATATGTCTTCACAGTTGCTCATTGGTTCTAAATCCAACTGTGTGATATTGTTAAGTTTCCGATAGTCAACACAGAGTCGTATGGTGTTGTCCTTCTTTTTCACAATCACTATCGGTGAACAAAAATGTGATTGTGATCGTCTGATGATGTGATTCTTCTCTAGGTCTAGAATTTCTTGGTGTAATTTCTCTTTGCAGTGTATGGGAATGGAGTATGGTCTGCACTTTATTGGTGTGTTGGATGTCAGAATAATGTGATGATGCACTAAGTCTGTCTGTCCTGGATGGTTGGAGAAAATGCTACTGTAGTCTTGTAACAGTTGTCTGCAATTGTCGGTCTCTGTCTGAGTAAGATTAGGATTTATTTTAATGTCATGCAGATTGTTGTGTCAAGTGATGGGGTCGGTATTTCGTCGGTATCGTCATCGTCTGTGTGGTCCACTATCGTTGTGCTTGCTGCTGTCTCGTCTTGGTCTTCGTCTCTGTTGTAGTACGGTTTTAACATGTTGATGTGAAATATTTTGTGTTTGTCTTTTACTGCGATCTCATAGTCCACTGTCGAGATTTGTCTCAGTACTTTAAACGGTCCTTGCCATGAGTCTGTCAGTAAGATGTCTGTCGCTTGGCAAAAGTAGTAGTACGTCTTGTCCAGGTGTCAGTGTTATTGTCCTATTTCCTCTGTTTGCATATTGTCTGTAAATAGCACCATATTGTTTCAGTGCTTCTTTAGCTAATACACAAGATTTCATAATCCTATCTCGCAATGATGTTACATGTTCATATGATGATACTGGTTTATGTACATTTATACTTTCAGTTAACATAGAATGGTACATAGATAATGGGCCGCGTGGTTTGGCTCCATATACAAGTTCAAATGGTGAGAAACCTGTACTGGAATGAGGTACTTCGCGATATGCAAATAGTATGGCAGGTAAATAAGTATCCCAGTCTTCAGGGTGTTCTGGGTAACTTTAGATAGCATATGCTTGAGATCACCGTTCATCTTTTCTACAATCCCCGTAGAATGAGGGTGGTATGGGCTATTAAAGCACTGCTTTACCCCTAACATTCTAGTAAAGGCTTGAGTGGCTGCAGCTATGAACTGACTTCCCCGATCTGAGAGAATGGTATCAGGAAACCCTACTCTAGAAAAAATGTGGAAGAAAACTTCCATGAAATCCTTGGCAGTTATGTTTTTAAGTGGAATCGCCTCAGGCCATCTGCTACAGAGGTCAATTATCGTTAGAATGAACTTATTCCCTCTTGATGTAACATGGTTTAGAGGACCTACAATATCAACAGAGATCTTTTCGAAAGGTCTACTTGCTAGATCTGTTATTTGTAGTTCAGCTTGCGGGTGTTTACCCTTTTTAACAAGCTTCTGGCAGATGTCACAAGTTCTGCAATATTGCTTGGTGTCACTGCAGAATTTAGGCCAGTAGAACTGGGTTAGCAATCTAGATCTAGTTTTCGAATAAGCCATATGCCCTGCAAAGGGTATGTCATGTGCTAGATGTAATGCTTGTTTGCGGTGTTCGGTTGGTAACACCGTTTGCTCAGTGGTGTTGGTACCTTTGGTGTAGTACCGTGTAAGGATACCACCTTTGAGGGCAAAGTGCCATCTAGCATTCTTTGTTATTCTTGGCTTTTGGCCTATCAAATTAAAATATTTGTGCAAAGATAAATCGGCCTTTTGGGCTGTTATGAAATTTTCCCTCATGGTATTAGGAGGTAATATAACTGGGCTTAACATTTCCAAAGCCTCAGTCTGGTTAATTTGATCTTGCACTTTTGCAGCAGATCTAGTTACTGCATTTGAAATATCAACAACATGACAAGGTGATGTTACATTTAGACCAATACAATCATGTGATGAAGTTACTGAATTTTCAAACATACATTCATTCGAAGATGATAATACATTGTCAACAATATGTTCAGCTGGAGATGATATTGCATTATCAACAATACATTCGGCAGAAGATGTTATACTGTCATGTGGCATATCATTTACTTCAGGAAGGTTACCCACGATTATGTCACAACATGGGTTGGATAATGCTGCGCATTTAACCTTTCCTGTGAGAAATGGGGTGTCAATATATGCCCATGCAAGTGGGTATTTCTCGGTGTTACCTGAGAAAGTTCTGCATTTAACATGTTTGCCTGTATAGTCTGAAGGTAAAATAAAGTCTCTCTTCAAACTAATAAGAGTACATCCACTATCTCGTAAAACTGTGGCAGATTTGACATTCACAAACCCTTGGTGGATGTTAAGTTTACCTTTAGAGTTTATTACCAAATTAGCTTCTTCATTGGCAATAGGTATTGAGTGGCCGCATGTTAATAAGCCATCTTCATGAAAACGATCACAGATGGTACATTTTTCAAGATGAAATACATCAATGGCCTGTGCTGCATTTACAGGATGATTTTCTACTTGTTCCTCATCTGAGGAAGAGCTATCAAACATGGCTGCATTAGCCTTTCTGGTCATTTGTTTACTTTTACAAGCATGAAGCTAGTGGCCATATGCCTTGCAAAGGAAGCATTTGGTTAGTCGTTTATAGCTCTTTCTCTCTTTCTCTTGCTTATCTATATAGTTTTGCAAGTATGTGAGGTACCCTGGGTGTTTATCACACATATCACGTTCATTATGTGGAAGATTGCAATATCTGCATTGGTAGTACTTATTAGCAGATTGCTTAAAGGGTTTCTGGTTACTGTAGGTACCTGACTTTATTCTGTCATAGGTAGTGGCTGCTACAAAGTCTGTGTCAGCCAATCCACTAGTAAAACACTGTTTGTTGGCTGTGAAATAAGCCGAACCTCGTTTCTCTATATGTTGCACACTCTCGCACTCACATTCTTGCAGAAATTTAGAACAAGGTGGTGGTAGAGATGAAATAATTTTATCTCTAAGAATTAGATCTTTCAACTTGTCAAAGCTGTTATTTACTTTGGCTGATGAGAGCCATTTACTAAATACGTAGTCAGAGAAAGATTGTGTAGGTTTTGGAGCTAATTTACTAAACTGTTCTCTGTAGCCTGCTTCATCTAACAGGAAGTGTGACATAATTTTGGACTTAATATATTGATAGTCTTTCCTGAGATCTTTGGGAATGGTCTCTATCACTTTGAGAGGTCCCCCTGAAAGACTTCTCATATAAATAATGTTCCATTCAGTCTCTGGGATCTGATAATGCTCCATTATCGTTTCAACATTCTGGGTGAAGGCTGCATTGCAGTCGCCCGTGGTGAAATTTTTGACGATCCCTTGGTACTTTTTGAACTGATTCTCTTTTTCTTGTCTTTCTGACTTTCTAGAATCTTTATCTGCTGATGTTTCAGCTCCAGCTGTTTAATTTCAGCTGCATTTCAAGTTCTTCCCTCTTACTCTGGGCAGAGATCTCGGCTTTTCTTATTTCGGCTTCTGTTTCAGTCTTTCTAGCGTCAAATTCTGACTGTTTTATAGCCGTTTCTAATTCTGCCTTTTTCAGCTCTCTTTCAGCAGCTCTATCTTCACGTTCTCTGGCTTTATCCTGTAATAGGACATACTCTGCATATTTTGCCTCACTACATTTTGTTAACTCATCACCAGTTAACTTTAATTTCAAACCGATTCAATGAAACCGTTCAATGTAGACATGGTGAATTATTTCAATTACAGTGAATGTACAAAAATTAATTATCAGGTGTTAGTAAATACAATAATCTATACAATATTTATCAAATACAGCTTATGCCTAGACTTACACACAAAAGTATATATGAAAGAATCGAATACTCAAGTGAATTTTGAAGCTCTGGAGTATGTTGGAACACTGTACCAGAGAATGGCTGCTTGATCGTTATCGCCCGGAAAAAATTATCTTTACTTGCTAACGGTTTCGGATGACACAAAAACCTGTTGCTTTTTGGAAGAAGACAATATTAGGACATGAATGTTTATGTGGTGTATGCGTTGTCAACTAAGTTTTGTAGGTTTGTGTGCTGTCGAGTATGTTTGTTAGTCGTACTGTCGTCCGTTCAACACATTCAACAACTCACTTTCCATGTTGCTTTCTTTCCAAACTTTCCGCTTACACACACGTTCAATCCTATTTTACAACTAGTTCAAAGGTGGACGATAGCATCCTACATTCAGCATCTATCTTATAACTGGTTCAAGCTGGACGATGCATCCACGTTCACACCTTTCTCTAAATGGTTCTAAGCTGGACGATGCACCCACGTTCACACCTGTCAGAATCTTGCATTCAGCAATAACACAGGCTCGTAATCACTACAGATGTGATACAAACACTGTCACAGAATGACTTTACGTGACACACTGCAGAATCAATTCAAACACTTTATTCGCACTTCTCACTCATCACAACCATTACATGCATCGCGCAATTAACAATAGCGATGCCATAATACAATCAATAGATATATAGATGCAATGAATACAACTCACAATCCTACATACCAGGAGCACAGTCTTCTATACTCACACAGGCGTTCTCTCTATTAGCGTTCATACACATAAGTCATACGAGCACCATTCAATCCGTCTGCCCAGTACTCCAGTCCGACGCCGTCTGATTCCTAACCGCCGTCTGATTCCTAACCGCCGTCTGATTCCTAACCGCCGTGAGTCCTCGCTAGTCGGGGTTGTGTCCCTGCGTGGACTTCATGTCCCACGCATGCACCGACTGACCATTCCTGTCACAGCGTGGTTAGTGTCGCTCACAGGCGTTCCTGGCCTTAATTGCCAGGCGTCGTTGATGAAGACGCGGTAGAACTGGTCGGGAGATTATGACATCTATGAATGTTTAAAACAGTGGTGATCTTGGGGCCAAATAGAAGAGAGATGTTCCCAAGACTTGAGAAAATGAGACGACTCAGGCATCTACCAGAGCAAGGGCAGCCTTCAGCTTGACTTAACTGGCAGGTAACTGAAACGGATCCACCAACCCATGGACCCAGGCTCAACCCAGTCTCATTGCTCAGAGGTGACAATTTCTTCTACAAAAAAAAAATACCACTACCCAGGAGAACAGAAAGCAGAAGAGGCCCAAACATATCAGACCGTATTAACTTTTTGTGTTTTCAAAAAAAAATAATAAATGAATATTGATACAGTATAACCAAAAAAAAGACAATTCTGTTTTCCACAGTGATCAGACATTTGTCTTCCTACACATATAAATTGATTGTGAGGAAAATGGCAATGGGAGGGCATATACTCAAATGATTGTATAACTACTAAACATGCATGAAAATGTAACATGTGATGTGCTTTCTTAAGCCAACATCAGGCATAGTCATTTAACACACTAACAGTAGCTATTTCTCTACTTTATTTCCAGTTCAAATTTTTGTTTAAAAACTGTTTGTAAACAAGTTGTTCTTTGTGTGTAATTAAATCATTAACACAATTACTAAACACAATGGGAAATGAAAGGGAGAGGGATGACATCTATTGAAAAGAAGATGATCTCTATTTTTCTGCTGCTCCTCAAGATCTATGCTATTTCTTCACTTGATCCTATTTCATGTTGATAAAGTCATTTCAGACTATTCACAGACAGTAAGGGGGCTCAAGAGCTAATAGGATTCTTAGTGAAAAGCATATTCTTATCTTGTATCACTATCTTCATCGGGACCACCACATAGACAAAAACCCCGAGTCTGAGATATTCAAGGTTCATATTCTTGACTATTGAACATTAGAGGAGAACGGGGCCTAGCTTCTATGACTAGAATATGGGTGATGCACACAAGTGATCCTCATTCCAATCGTAATATAGGACACTTACCCAAATAATCTCCACAATTTACACATATTTTTTGCTAATCAATTGACTGTTTTTATCTGTTTCTTGAAAGACCTCCTCATACATTTTTCATTGTATTCTTTGGACTTGTCCCAGAAACGACATTTCTACCGGTAGTGGATGTTTATCGCCTTGTCTGCTTAATGTCCACAGTTATCTTCATGGTACCAACATTTTATGACTCTTCTTTCGACATTGCGAGGCTGTTACAATAATTTGTCCGTTGACAGACGGCAGTCACTTTGATGCACATGACTTTCCTTACCAGGCGAAATGCTCCTATGGAACACCCATATACTCGGTATATTGGAAATTGTGCGATTTGTGATCACAATGTTCTAGGGATGTACAACAACGGTTTCGTCTTCAGCTCCGCCAGTGTGTAAACGGTTTAACTTCGCATGACATTGTCTAAAGAAAGACAGCTTCCAAGAGAAATTACGGCGGTTCTTACCCAACGATGGCCTTAACACCGAGTTTTAAGGTATAATACAGAGTTAGTCTACAATGTAACTAACTCGACTGCTCTCAGTGACCACAACCTGCGTTGTTCTGCGGCAGCTTTTTGGATATTCAAAGCCAATCTCTACGTCTAAAGGTCGATCCACCATCTACCACCCAATGATGGCGCGTAGCAATGGGATATCGTGCTATTTTTTATACTAAAGACCACTTAGTGTACTGCCAAGTTAACAGAAACATCTAATAAAACAGCAACCACTATCATACAGGTTCACATAAACATTTAATAGAACAGCAACTGATGTTATACAAAATAACATAAACATCTAACGGAATAGCAACTGCTATCATACACGTTAACAGAAACATCTAAGAAAACAGCCATTGCCATCATACAGCCACGTTAACATAAACATCTACTAGAAAAGCAAATACTATATTACACGTTAACAGACATACCTAATAGAACTGCAACAGCTGTCATACAAGTTAACAGAAACATCAGATGCACTTGTTCCACTAGGGTTTGTATCCACATTCATGTTAAGTCTAGGCAGTTCGACTTGTTTAACAATTCTTTGTGTGGATAATTTTAAGAGGTTTGGGGACAACATCACATCCCTTCCGTACTCCTCATTTTTATCTCTATGGGCAATGAATAATTATTTTCATGTCTAATTGTAGCCACTTGTTCCCAGGACAAGTTACTAATAAGTCTGATGCTCTTTCCGTCTACTCCTATGTCTTAATGGCATGTAATTAATCGTTCATGTTGTAATCTGTCAAACGCTTTCTTGTAGTCTAAAACATACAAATAACATGGTTCTGAACTTCTACATATTTTCCAGTCAACATCCTCAAATAGATTATGGCTTCTCTGGTACCATTCATTGTTTTTTGCGGAAAACCAATTTTTCTTCAGCTACTTCCGCATCTATTTTATTTATAATAGAACAGCAAATGCTATAATACAAATTAACATTTATATCTAGTAAAACAGCAACTGCTATCATACATGTTAACAGAAACATCTAACAGAACAGCAATCCACTATCATACAAATTAACAGAAACATCTAATAGAACATGATCCGCTATCATACACGTTAGCAGAAACATCTAATAGAACAGTAACTGCTATCATACAAGTTAACAGAAACATCTAACAGAAAAGCAATCACTATCATACAAGTTAACAGAAGGAGTTATAATAGGTGCTCCGTGGTGAAGTGGTCAAGCCGCCTGTTGTGGGTTCGAATCCGGGCCGTGTCCTTCGGTTCACGAGTGAATTTATTTCGGAGACTCCTGTGGGTCGTCGCTGGAGCTACGGAGTTCGTGCTTCGTGCGACGCTTTCCGCGCTGAGGAAAGAGACTGAGCCATATGGGATAACAACCCAGTGCAATGAAGTCGACCCTGTCAACTTTTAAGCGACTTTAAGTTAACAGAAATATATAATAGAACAGCAACTACTATCACAAAAATGAATAGAAACATCTAACAGAACAGCAATCACTATCATACAAGTTAACAGAAACATCTAATAGAACAGCAATCACTATCATACATGTTAACAAAAACATCTAATAGAACAGCAACCACTATTATACATGTTAACAGAAATATCTAATAGAATAGCAACCACTATTATACACGTTAACAGAAACATCTAATAGAACAGCAACAACTATCATACAAGTTAACAGAAACATCTAATAGAACAGCAACCACTATCATACAATTTAACAAAAACATCTAATAGAACAGCAACCACTATCATACAAGTTAACAGAAACATCTAATAGAACATGATACGCTATCATACAAGTTAACAGAAACATCTAATAGAACATGATACTATCATACAAGTTAGCAGAAACATATAATAGAACATGATACGCTATCATACAAGTTAGCAGAAACATATATTAGAACATGATACGCTATCATACAAGTTAGCAGAAACATATAATAGAACATGATACGCTATCATACAAGTTAGCAGAAACATATAATAGAACATGATACGCTATCATACAAGTTAGCAGAAACATATAATAGAACATAATACGCTATCATACAAGTTAGCAGAAACATATAATAGAACATGATACGCTATCATACAAGTTAATAGAAACATACAATAGAACATGATACGCTATCATACAAGTTAGCAGAAACATAGAATAGAACATGATACGCTATCATACAAGTTAGCAGAAACATATAATAGAACATGATACGCTATCATACAAGTTAGCAGAAACATATAATAGAGCAACAAACGCTATCATACAAGTTAGCAGAAACATACAATAGAACACGATACGCTATCATACAAGTTAGCAGAAACATATAATAGAACACGATACGCTATCATACAAGTTAGCAGAAACATATAATAGAACATAATACGCTATCATACAAGTTAGCAGAAACATATAATAGAGCAACAAACGCTATCATACAAGTTAGCAGAAACATATAATAGAACACGATACGCTATCATACAAGTTAGCAGAAACATATAATAGAACATAATACGCTATCATACAAGTTAGCAGAAACATACAATAGAACATGATACGCTATCATACAAGTTAATAGAAACATACAATAGAACATGATACGCTATCATACAAGTTAGCAGAAACATAGAATAGAACATAATACGCTATCATACAAGTTAGCAGAAACATACAATAGAACACGATACGCTATCATACAAGTTAGCAGAAACATACAATAGAACACGATACGCTATCATACAAGTTAGCAGAAACATATAATAGAACACGATACGCTATCATACAAGTTAGCAGAAACATATAATAGAACACGATACGCTATCATACAAGTTAGCAGAAACATATAATAGAACATGATACGCTATCATACAAGTTAGCAGAAACATATAATAGAACATGATACGCTATCATACAAGTTAGCAGAAACATATAATAGAACACGATACGCTATCATACAAGTTAGCAGAAACATATAATAGAACATGATACGCTATCATACAAGTTAGCAGAAACATATAATAGAGCAACAAACGCTATCATACAAGTTAATAGAAACATACAATAGAACATGATACGCTATCATACAAGTTAGCAGAAACATACAATAGAACATGATACGCTATCATACAAGTTAATAGAAACATACAATAGAACATGATACGCTATCATACAAGTTAGCAGAAACATAGAATAGAACATGATACGCTATCATACAAGTTAGCAGAAACATATAATAGAACATAATACGCTATCATACAAGTTAGCAGAAACATATAATAGAACACGATACGCTATCATACAAGTTAGCAGAAACATATAATAGAACATGATACGCTATCATACAAGTTAGCAGAAACATATAATAGAACATAATACGCTATCATACAAGTTAGCAGAAACATAGAATAGAACATGATACGCTATCATACAAGTTAGCAGAAACATATAATAGAGCAACAAACGCTATCATACAAGTTAGCAGAAACATATAATAGAACACGATACGCTATCATACAAGTTAGCAGAAACATATAATAGAACATAATACGCTATCATACAAGTTAGCAGAAACATACAATAGAACATGATACGCTATCATACAAGTTAATAGAAACATACAATAGAACATGATACGCTATCATACAAGTTAGCAGAAACATATAATAGAACATAATACGCTATCATACAAGTTAGCAGAAACATATAATAGAGCAACAAACGCTATCATACAAGTTAGCAGAAACATATAATAGAACACGATACGCTATCATACAAGTTAGCAGAAACATATAATAGAACATAATACGCTATCATACAAGTTAGCAGAAACATACAATAGAACATGATACGCTATCATACAAGTTAATAGAAACATACAATAGAACATGATACGCTATCATACAAGTTAGCAGAAACATAGAATAGAACATAATACGCTATCATACAAGTTAGCAGAAACATACAATAGAACACGATACGCTATCATACAAGTTAGCAGAAACATACAATAGAACACGATACGCTATCATACAAGTTAGCAGAAACATATAATAGAACACGATACGCTATCATACAAGTTAGCAGAAACATATAATAGAACACGATACGCTATCATACAAGTTAGCAGAAACATATAATAGAACATGATACGCTATCATACAAGTTAGCAGAAACATATAATAGAACATGATACGCTATCATACAAGTTAGCAGAAACATATAATAGAACACGATACGCTATCATACAAGTTAGCAGAAACATATAATAGAACATGATACGCTATCATACAAGTTAGCAGAAACATATAATAGAGCAACAAACGCTATCATACAAGTTAATAGAAACATACAATAGAACATGATACGCTATCATACAAGTTAGCAGAAACATACAATAGAACATGATACGCTATCATACAAGTTAATAGAAACATACAATAGAACATGATACGCTATCATACAAGTTAGCAGAAACATAGAATAGAACATGATACGCTATCATACAAGTTAGCAGAAACATATAATAGAACATAATACGCTATCATACAAGTTAGCAGAAACATATAATAGAACACGATACGCTATCATACAAGTTAGCAGAAACATATAATAGAACATGATACGCTATCATACAAGTTAGCAGAAACATATAATAGAACATAATACGCTATCATACAAGTTAGCAGAAACATAGAATAGAACATGATACGCTATCATACAAGTTAATAGAAACATACAATAGAACATGATACGCTATCATACAAGTTAGCAGAAACATATAATAGAACATGATACGCTATCATACAAGTTAGCAGAAACATATAATAGAACATGATACGCTATCATACAAGTTAGCAGAAACATATAATAGAACATGATACGCTATCATACAAGTTAGCAGAAACATATAATAGAGCAACAAACGCTATCATACAAGTTAGCAGAAACATATAATAGAACACGATACGCTATCATACAAGTTAGCAGAAACATATAATAGAACATAATACGCTATCATACAAGTTAGCAGAAACATACAATAGAACATGATACGCTATCATACAAGTTAGCAGAAACATATAATAGAACATGATACGCTATCATACAAGTTAGCAGAAACATACAATAGAACATGATACGCTATCATACAAGTTAATAGAAACATACAATAGAACATGATACGCTATCATACAAGTTAGCAGAAACATACAATAGAACATGATACGCTATCATACAAGTTAATAGAAACATACAATAGAACATGATACGCTATCATACAAGTTAGCAGAAACATATAATAGAACATAATACGCTATCATACAAGTTAGCAGAAACATATAATAGAACATGATACGCTATCATACAAGTTAACAGAAACAAATAATAGAGCAACAAACGCTATCATACAAGTTAGCAGAAACATATAATAGAACATGATACGCTATCATACAAGTTAGCAGAAACACCTAAAACAGGTGAGCAACTGCTATCATACTGCCAAACTAATAGAAACATACAATAAAGTACAGACCAGCAACTATTAATATTATCATACTTCCAAGATAACAAAAGCATAGAACTTCAGCTCTAACACTTCAAGTGTAGATGCCAACCTGTCTGTGCCATCTGAAGCGCCTTGTTATCTGCGATGAGGTAGTTAATGTGTGAGAAATGGTAATGGCAGAAATTGTGCACGTTTCCGTTCTATAATTATGTATCATTAATTATTTTAAATCATGGAACTCGATATACAAGAGACATTAGGCGGGGAAAACATTCGAGGACATTGGCGAGTGTTTGCAATGAGACTTTTCGCTTGCACCGAGCGCTGGACGGCTTATCCTCGCTGGCTCATAACGCCTGCTCTCCCTGACAATAACTCTAGTTCTCGACAGAGCAAGCTTTCCCGCGCGGTCTCAAGTGTGAGCACACGGGGAATTGACCGATCACTGGAGATAAGTTTCTACACACAAAAACCCTATACGGCTGTATGCATACGATCGTACCACAAAGTCAGCGAATTATTTAAGTTTTTGCATTACTTTAGCTCACCGAATGTACACATGGAAAATCTGAGTTAATGTATTAAACGTGAGTGAATGGTATACTGTTCACAGATGTCTGAATCAGAAGGAATTCAACGTCATAACGCTGAAATGGATGGATTCTTTTGAAGTTGATGGTGACGAACTTCTTGTTAAAAGTTAAATCCACGAATGTGAAATAACATAAAAGTGATCAGGTAAGTTCAGATAGAGTTACCTTGTAATCACATGTTTATGTATAGAAGACATTCCTCCATGCTAATGTACATTGAAGAAAGACTGCTAGCTCCGTGTGTTCTATTTGCCACCCGCTTATATGGTAACCAAGTCTACAGAGTCAATAATTATAAGATTTGCAGAAAGCAACTGAGATGTGTCTGCTAAAGACTAAGTTAAAGTCGGTGTGATATATTTCATCTTACATTATAACATATGGGCCGTTGGGAACAGGATAGAACAGATTTCAACTTTGAACTCTTTCTTTATATTTCTGTTTTGCTGCTTTAGTTTTCCGTCGTTTCTCCCCAGATAATAGTTCCTGCTATTGGTTTGTTCTTTAACTGATGTTCAGTGTTATTTTCTTATTGTTTATTATTATAATTATGTTTTATATCTTGTAGATATTTTTTTCTTTCACCTTTTGAGCTTTCATCCCCTCAGGCTTTCATAAAAGAGTTTCTTCCTTCAACACCAACAGTATGTATATTGTAATATTGGATTCCAGTTGATGAAAGTGCAGACATGTGTATTCTGTACAGTTGTATCATCGGGCATAAGATACAAAGCTTGTTGTCAAACTATGGACACCATCATGAGGCTAATGGTGAAATAGACAGAATGAGATGTAACGGCAGGGAACGAAGAAAGGGAACACTTACTATAACGAATCGCTATGTGGAAAATAACAAACATATACGTACACACTAATTAGCAGTAGAAGATATAATTTAAAAATTATAAGAATTCAAACTGAGAAAATATGACATTTACTGTTAATTTTGGTCGTGATTTTTAAAGGTGTAATTCATAATCTTAGCTGGTGTTTTCGTCAAGCAGTGGAGGTTTAGAGACACTGAAGATGTTCAACCATCAATGAAGTGTTATTGTTGTCATTCATGACGTTATATATGAACGTCGATTCCGATTCGCCATAAGCAGGAAAGTCAGTTATGTGGAGCCGTATAGAAAAAAACATAAACGATAACAAAAAAGATGACATAGCGCAAGAAATTAGCGAGAAAAACAATCGTAGGACAATATATAATGAAACAAAAAGATATGTTTAGATCCTGCGGAGAAACAATACACACTATCACGTGTACATACTTAACTAGGACATCAGGCCAGGTAAATAAAATATTGACATCCCTGTGACAAAATGGACGAAAATTATATAATAGAATAATTACTCCAATAGGAAAGAACACAACGCAGCTTTCCGACGCTCGGGTAATTAACACCTTCGCAAAATACACAAATGTGAATAATAACAATAATAACACATAAACACATAAGAAATAAACATTGAAACAATTGGAATGAATACAAGAGGAATTGTGAAGTACAGATGGTGAATACCGTGTATCAATTATCAGTTATCAGTTATCAGTTGAGGTATCGTCATTGCACTCTGGACAGGTCCATAGGTGCTCAGATCCTCCCCCCCCCCCAACATATGCATCAGCGTCCGGTGGCTAATAGTGCCAGTTCTGTGTTGGTTGACGAGGCCCCTCGTTTACCTAATGTACCTCTCGTGTCTGGCCGTGCCAGTTCTTACTCCCGTGGATTCACTGACGTCAAAGTCCTCTGTTCTTGACATCTCTTTAAGGATGTTAATAACATCGGCGCAATCCATTGGCTGGCCATCTGCAGGGGATGCAGGGCCAGCCAGTTTATCATGTCCCGGGACGAAGATGAAGGTGACCTTACGGACAACGGACTTCTGCAGCGAATCAGGCCACTGTCTACGCACAGATGCTGCATCGACCTCCCGAATCATGCTCATTAAATCACTTAGTACACACACATTGGTATAATACTGTGATTCTAGCCATATGAAAGCCTGTGTTACTGCCATCACTTCCATCGTCATGCTGTTCGTGGTCATGGAGTGGGCACCCTTGGATTCTTGAGCGGTTCAGGCCCGCTGAACGGGCTATAAATGCTCACGCACTTCTCTGCTGCTTTACAACAGATCCATCTGTATAGATGAGCACTTCGGGGTTGTCTGAGTGTTCATTGATGAGCGCGTTGACCTCTGCATTGACAGCGGCAGGGTTCTGTTCTCTGCACCGTCTGTGAAGTGTGATAATGCAGGAGAAGGTGCACTTAAAAGCTGGAGGCACAGGCACCCATTCCTTGCCGGGGTTGATACTGGTAAGACTGCAGACCTGTCTGACGACATCTTCCGCCCGACCCATCCATGATTTGCCCCTCTTTAGCCTGTCGCCCTTTTCTCTCAATATATCGTCACGCAGAGGGTGCTGCTCATCTGCACTTATTTTTGCACGAGCTCTCCAGATCTTGATCCTGTGGTTCATGGTCGGGAAGTCACGGAGGTATCTCATTGCTACGCAGCTGGTGTCTCTTGTGCAGCCGAAAATGATGCGCATGGCTTCGTTTTGTACTTTTTCAAGTCTTCCGATCTGTGTAGGGCTGATAGTGAGGATGGCCAGGGCATACTCGATTGGTAAAATTACCAGTATTTGGAATAGAAGCATTAACAGACTTCGCTCAATATTGGCAGTTGCCATGATTCTCATTGCTGACAAACCTTTTCGAGCTTTCATTGTGACATAATCAACATGATTTCCTAATGACAGGCTACTATCAAACCTCACGTCCGTGTATATAATGCGCGATAGTGTAAGTGTGAAATCTGGAAAAAGCATTACATACGAAACGTGTCAGACAGAGTAAGAAATTAGAAAGTTAACTTTTATATTGACATGACCTGACAAGAAAAGAGAAGGGAAGTAACAGGAAACAAAATTATTCAAGCTAAAGTAATTAAATCGTGGCACCCACAACAGTATTTATTTTCGCTGGATGGACAAACCTCATTTTGCATTCAAGTGGGTTTTCATTCTCAGTCTGATCGAACTGTTTATATAATATGGCTTTACGGCGGTTACGCACACATAATCTGCCCCTTCATCTTCTTCTTCAGCATTCCGAGCCACTGAGGTTCTTTGCTGCAGATACAAGCCGTCTCCATTCGTCTCTCTGGTTGACCTTCTCTTGCCAGTCGTTGATTCCAAGTGCTTGTAGGTCTGTATATATATATATATATATATATATATATATATATATATATATATATATATATATATATATATATATATATATATATATATATATATATA
The DNA here is from genome assembly GCA_014155875.1 of Cepaea nemoralis. Lineage (NCBI taxonomy): Eukaryota > Metazoa > Mollusca > Gastropoda > Stylommatophora > Helicidae > Cepaea > Cepaea nemoralis. Next base: position 28,880 of record JACEFZ010003317.1, on the reverse strand, counting down.
TATATATATATTATCTCTCCACCGATCTTCTTGGTCTACCTCGGGGTCTACGGTCATTTATTTCCTGAGTGTAAGCGAGTTTTGTTTCCCTAGTATCTTCCATTCTTTCTATATGCCCCAGCCATTGCAGTCTATTAGCCTTCATGATACCAGTGATTAGCGGGGACTTAAACAGATCATAAATGTCTTTGTTGCTTCTTCTTTTCCACTCTCCACTTTGTGTATCTCTAATGGGCCCAAAGATGCGTCTTAAGACTTTGTTCTCAAAGGTTTGTAACAAGGCTTCGTCTTCTTTAGTTGTACTCCAAATTTCAGAGTCATACAGCACAACTGGTCTGATCAGTGTTTTGTATATTGTAATCTTGGTGTTACGAGATAGCGCATTTGATTTTAGCAGAAGTGGTAGTGCATAGTATATCTTATTTCCAGAGTTGATTCTAGCTTATATTTCTTCCCTTATGATGTTGGAGCAGTTTAAGATTGTACGCAGGTATTTGTATGTTTTCGTTCTTTTAATGGTCATATTATCTATTTGTATGTGTCCAGAGTTTTAGCCGTTCCTTCTCTTGAAATTACCATATATTCTGTCTTATCTTGGTTGATAACCTGCGCCATTTGTTGAGCTTTTTCCTTTAAGTGAGTCAATATTTCCAATGTTTTTTGTTCATTTTCCCCTATAATATCTATATAATCTGCATAACCAAGCAGTTTGGATGTTCCTCCAATAGCACATTCCTCCTTTACCTTCCTTACAACTTTCTCTACAGCCAGATTGAAAGGAGCGGCGATAGTGTATCACCCTGTTTCAAGCCAGATGTTATTTGGAAAGGGTCTGATTTCCTGCCTTTATAGGTTACTATATTATAAGTATCTTCCATGCATAGTCTGGTCATTTTGATTAACTTCCTTGGCATTCCAAATTCCTGCATAGCATTCCATAGACTATTCCTATAGCCAGTCCTATATCTATATACCTATATATAGTCCTATATCTTAAGCCTTTTTAAAATCCACAAAAATGTTATGGAGATCTCTTTTATATTCCCAACTTTTCTCGGTTATTTGTCGTAAGATAAATATCTGATCTTTTGTTGATCTGTTTTGTCTGAAACCCGCCAGGTAGTCACCTAATATGTCTTCTGAATATGGTTTTAGTCTATTTAGTAATACAGCGGATAGTATCTTATAGCTTATGGACCGGAGTGATATTCCTCTATAATTTTCACATTGGAACTTGTCTCCTTTCTTAAAGATTGGTATCAATAATGACTCTTTCCAGTCATCGGGTAATTCTTATGTCCTGCAGATTTTTATTATTAGTTCGTATAGCTTTAGATGTAATACATGGCCGCCTGCCTTTATAAATTCAGCAGGGATTCCATCAGCCCCAGTTGCCTTATTGTTTTTAAGTCGTGTTATTACATATAAGATTTCTTCAAAAGCAGGTTTTTCAATTTGTGGTTCACACGTTAGAACTGTTTCCTGTGGGAAAGTGTTACTTGGAGCTTCACAATTTAGTAATTCTACAAAGTATTCTTTCCATGTGTTACACATTTCCTCATTGGTAATCATCATATTCCCATTTTTGTCTTTTAAACCATATGTGTTTTGTTGGTGCCCTCGTTTCATTGACTTCAGTTCTTTAAAAAACTTTCTGGATTCGTTTTTCTGGTGATTAGTTTCCATATCTTTGATTATATTGCTCATATATTCTCACTTCTGCTGCCGAACTATTTTTGTAGCCTCTTTACATTCAGTTCTAAGTTGCTCTTCATGTTGGATGTTGTTGATGTCATATAACCACAACTGTCTGGCATTCTTTTTCCTAATGACTGCTTCTTCACATTGTTGATTGAACCATCTGTTCTTTCTATGCGTGGTTAACACACCGAGACATTCTTCTGCGGTAGTTTGAATTGTATTCTTGATGTTCAACCAAGTTTGGTGAACGCTTTCCTCCAACGGGTTTTGTAGAATTTCAAGTTTACATTTTATTTCATCTGTAAATTTCTCTTTGACTGTACTTTCTTGTAGTTTTTCTCTGCTATATGTTGGGTGTAACCTTTGTAGTTTAGCATAGAATGCTCTCTTAAGATTTATTTTAAATTTTGCTCCAACGAGGAAGTGGTCGCTGTGGCACTCAGCTCCTCTATAACTTCTAACTTGTTGTATGTTTGATGCATTTTTGTTGTTAATTAAAATGTGATTTATTTGATTATAGGTTCTCCTGTCACATGTTTTCCAAGTTTGTTTATGTATATACTTTCTTTGCTGTCTGGTACTGCTGATCTGCAGTCCTTTGGCTTCTGCTAGGTTGATGACTCTCCATCCATTGTCATTTGAAGTAGTATGTAGGCTTTCCATACCGGCAACTTTTTAATAAGTTTGCTCTCTACCTATTTTTGCATTGAAGTCGCCCAGCACAATCAGGATATCCTGTTTGGGGTTTCTTCTATGGCATCTTCCAGATCGTTATAAAAGTCTTCTTTAATATCATCTTCTTTCTCTTCAGTAGGTGCATGTACATTAATCATCGATATATTTTTCCATTTACCTTTTATTCGTAATTTACTAATCCTGTCATTAATAGCTTTAAAGTTTAGAACGTTCCCCCATAACTCTTTTTTGATGACAAAACGTGTTCCTAATTCATGTTTATTTTGGGTGATTCCTGCATATATTACAATCATTCCATTTTGCTCTAAAGTACCCTCCCATAGCCACCTTTTTTCTTGAATTGCTGTTATATCCATGTGATATTGAACCAGCTCCCGGGTTAGTTCTTCGGCCACTCCAGCTCGATATAGTGTCCGTGCATTCCATGTCCCAAATCTCAAAAGTCCTTTAACGTTCCAAGGTCGTTGTCAAAATAAGTCAGTCCGAATTCGATGATTATTTATCTGTTTCGTAACAAAATAGTTTTTTACAAAGGTGGGGATGTTAACCCCACGCTTCAACACCAAACCTGGAGGACCAGGGTGTTTCTTTTTGTCTGTTCTCTACCCTTTGACCTGTCCGGCTTGGGAGGCCCTGCTGGTAGCTATGCTACCGCCGGCATAGCTCTCAGGGTCATTGAGAAACTCAAGCTCCCCCACGGCGCCAAGGTGGAAACACCATCGGGGGAGTATCTGCCCCTTCATAGTCAGGGAAATTAAAATGATCGGAAATAGGCTTGCAGGAGTCTTGTGTGTTGTCCCTCGTTATTCGACAGATTCGGGAAAAATGTGCAGATTTGTATGTTCTCGACTTGAAGATCTGGAGAGCCGAGTGTTATCATTGCAACCTGTCAATTTTGGAATGGGGGCTGTAATGGTGGTCTAGTCTCATCATCTGACTTCATGCTGGTCATATCTGTTTCTGACAACTATTGGAAGAAATATATCCCTGTTTACGCCTGTTCACGCGTCAAGAGGTGCAGAACCCAGCGGGCACACATGTTTCTCATGATCAGTTTGTTCTGTAAACGTCTATTATCTGTTCTTTCACTCAGTTTTTCTGCACTAGCTATCTCCGCAATTGTCATTTCTAGATGCTATTCAATGATTGCATTACATCAGTGCCTGCACTCTGAGATGCTGATCAATGATTGTCATCAGTCTTGCAGTACATCAGTGGCTACACTCTGAGATGCTGGTCAATGATTGTCATCAGTCTTGCAGCACATCAGTGGCTGCATTCTGAGATGCTAATCAATGATTTTCATCAGTCTTGCAGCACATCAGTGGCTGCACTCTGAGACAATGATTTCCAAGTCTGGACATATCAGTAACATCTGAGCGGTGTTAATCAGCCGATTCAGTGCCATCCATCTATCCATCCATCCATCCATCCATCCATCATGTGCCATGGGATGGTTAATCCTCTCAAGCCACTTCCCGTATCTGCCATGGGCTTATATATCGCTGAAATCGTTGTCATTGCGTTATAATACATTTCTGCTCCCATGTTAGCAACTTTTAAGTACCGTGACACCCCTACTTCCCATTTCCGTCTTTCATTTTTGTTTGGTCCAAACCTACAGTTAGTTTGGCACAGAATCTGTTAAACTGTCCACACTAATTTTACTGAAACATACAGTGGGCAGTAATCACGAAACACCGACCGCATCTCCCTGTGTATAACTTTAGATGTTTTCTCTGTGACATCATGGATTTGATCACAGCCTTGACCGCTGATATCTCCACTGTACTGACAAATCGCTGGAGCAGATGCTCCGTTGAGTGGGTATACTGCCCCGTCACAATGGTGGAGAAGCCGTGGAACAAAACAAATACTGACTTGAAACGTTCAAGACAAATATGCGGAACTGTGTATGTGCCTAGTTTAAATGTTCTCCACTTAACCGTCACAATCGAGGAAAATACATATGGCCAGCCCCTATACACACGTCGGGCCAAAAAAAGGTGAGAATATCTTGTAGCATACGCGTTATTTAAAACTTAATTAAATTAATTATATTGTTTCATGTAATTTTGTTTGCCAAGTATTTAGCTAATCAGAAATCATGTTTAATGTGTCCTCCTTGCTTCTCAACGAGGTTTTCTAAGCGTCGACGCCACTCGTTTATGCTACTGTCAATAAAGCGCTGCCCAAGATTTCTCCATTCTTCAATTATTGCCAACTTGAGCTGCTCAACTGTGGTAAATTTTCGCCAAAGGTTGACTTTTTCTTGCAAAGCACCCCATATGGCATAATCTACTGGGTTTAAATCAGGACTGTTCGGTGGCTACATGTCTGGCTCGATGAAGTTAACATTCTCCTGACGAAGAAAGTTGATCGTATTTTTGGTTGTGTGAGATGGAGCTCCGTTTTGCTGTAATGTCCAGTTATGGCGACCAAATGTCGCTTGAATTACAGGCAGCAAACCTTCTCTCAGAACATGTTCACAATAGTATTCACTGTTTACTGTAGCGCCTGTGAGGATCATCATCTTGACTGCAGATCAGTCCACTCACCCGCTCAATATTCTGTTGTGTTCTGGCAGATTTTGGCCTACCACTTCCGGGGTTACGTTCTGTTGTACCGTCGTTGCCAATTTTATTGTTAACCCGACTGACACTAGCTATACTCCAAGCTTTGTTTGGAAACTCATTGGTCATTCTGCTAGCACCCCACTGTTTGTCAATTCGCAAATGTTTAATCAGAATATGGTCTTGCGCAGTAATTTTTGTCATTCTTGGTAAACATTTAAAACCTGCTGATGTAAACAATTAGCATATTAAAAATCAAAGATGACGCCCGGAAATTGTCGAAATAAAGACATCGTATAGCTAAAAACGAGAGGAAAATACCTGGATGGCTTGGCCACATGGCCTGGACGAGACAGGAACACTGAGTTGATCCACGACTCTGGTGATCGAGTGAAATGGCGAGTCATGACCGCCCACGCTTTCCGGCATGGCACATGATTGATTGATTGATAGCTAAAAATAAACAAGCTGCACAGCGCATAAATGCTTTTGAATATACATGTTATAGACGAGTTATAAGAATATCTTGGGTAAAGAAAAGAACAAATGCATCCATACTTCAAGAGCTGAATATTGAAGAAGGTTGGCTGTTAAAGACTATAAAACAAAGAAAATTGAAGTATTTTGGTCACTTGAAACGTCACGAAAGTTTAGAGAGAACAATAATGGAGGGGTATATGCCTGAGTGTTCTTTGAGAGAACAATAATGGAGGAGTATATTCCGGTCCAAATTGGCTGATAGGTCGGAGATACGTTAAGATATTTGTGTAATTTTACTTCTAGAGAAGGTTTGATTACGAATATTTATCATTTTGGACTTTTATAAAGTGGTTTCGTCAACAAGCTGCTGAACTGAAATGAGATGTCGAAATCATGTAAAATGATTCTCTATTTGCAAGGTAAACATTCCGTTGTTAAGGTCAAGGAGAGACTCATGAATGAATTCAAAAGTATCATCTATCCACAATATTTATTAATTCGGAATTGATGAGATTTGGTTCGGCAATATAGAAACAACAGAAACGTGGAGGCAATTATTACAATCATGTGCTTCTTCATTTTATACTATGGATTCTTCTTCTTCTTCTTTCATTCCCATGAAATATGTTTATAACTGCAATGTTGTCTCTTGTATGAATCTAACAGTCTTTTTTAGTTCACTCAGCGGTCCATAGAGTATATCTTCCACTGTTGTCTCTCTAGGCCAGAAGGTTCGCCTGGATATGTTGTAGTTTGGGCAATCCTGGAGTATGTGCTCTGCTGTCTGCGACGCCAAACCACATGTGCACATGGCTGAGTCACCAATCTTGAATTTTGTATACATGTGGCTGCGTAATCTATTGCGTCCTGTTCTGAGGCGCAGAAGAATGACCTGTTCTGGTCTGTCCATAACGTGGTAGTCGTCTTGAATAGGGTTTGGTGGCCTTCTGATTGATTTGATCATTCTTTTGTTTTGGTGGTATGTAATGGGCACATCAGGTTGTTCTTCTTTTGCTCCTTCCTTAGCCAATCGATCAGCTCTGTCGTTTCCGGGGACTCCACAGTGGGATGGTATCCACTTTATGGTGACCTTATGCTGACTACTAAGTTCAGAACGTAGTGTCCTTAGAACTGGCAATTTCCCAGACAGGGGCGCCTCTATTACGGATTTTGCTTTCTGTCAATATCACCACAGGTTATGTACAATGGCTGGTATTTTGTAATTTCTCCGTGGCTATCTTGATTGCCTCAATTTCAGCATCATAGTTATGGCAGAACTTTCCTGTTGGAACTCTGGCCGTGTCTCTAGTATTATCTGGATATTCTATGTACACTCCCGCTCCTCCATTTCTAGCAGCATTTTGTGCTGACCCATCTGTGTAGACTCGGATCCAGAGATCCTGTGGGTATTCGTCAACAAGGAAGATAAGAGTGGCTGTTTTGCGCTGTACACTATTCTGTTTTTCCTTGTCAAATATTCCTCTCACTTTTGTCTGGATTTGTAGCGATAGTCTATGTTAATCTTTCTACGATGATTTCTCTGCAGAGTCGTTTGGCCTGGTGGATGAAACTACTTCTTTTCAACCGCCCCGTAGCAAAGTTTTCAAATCGGTTCTTAATAGGGTGGCCTGGCAAGCTGAGGAACTTTTCTGCTTGTATTAGTGTTTTTGTTTCTCTGCGTTCTCATAGAGCTTGTGTCCTTCCCATTTTCTCCATTGCTACTATAAGGGTTGATCTCATCCCTCCTGTGAGGACTCTAAGAGCTTGATTTTGCACCTTGTCCAGCTCCTGTAATGTGGTTTTTGATGCTGAACACCACGCAGTTGACCCGTATTCCAAGTGTGGTAGTCTGCTCTGTTGATAAACTTTGCTAGGTATTTTCCCACTGGCTCCCCAAGTGGTTCCACTTAGCTTTCTCAGGATGGCTATTTTCCTTCTGGCTTTTGCTACTGCTTTTTTTGATGTGTCTTCTCCATGTCAGCCTGTCGTCGAATGTTACACCAAGGTATGTTGGTTCTTTATCTTCTCTTAGGGATGTTCCATTTATCTGAATGATCCCTGCCTTTTGTTTCGGAGAAAGGGCAAATAAAGTGGTGCTGCACTTGTCAGTGTTTATGCTGACACACCATCTATCCGCCCATGCAACAAATGTATCTACAGTTTTCTGTAGCAATATGGTGGCCACTGATGCATGTTCATTTGTACTCCACAAAACTAGGTCATCAGCGCACATAGCCACTTTAATTCCATTCGGAAGATTAGCAACAAGATCATTGATGAGGATTAGAATAAGTGTTGGGGACAGGACTCCGCCCTGGGGAACACCGTTATGCAATAATACTTTCTTGCTCTTGAGACCGTCTATCTGTACTCGGGCTCTTCTGTTGTGCAAGTATGCTTTCACTCATTTGTACTTTCTTCCATTGACTTTACAGTTTCTCAGTTTCTTCATCAGACCTTCTTTCCAGACTTTGTCAAAGGCTTTCTTCAGATCTATCCAAGCCACAAGTACCAGCTTCATCTCTTGGAATGCATCCTCAACTTCTTGAGAGAGGTAGGTTGTCTGATCTTCCGTAGAGTAGCTCTGCCTAATGCCAGCCTGTTGTGGCACAAGGATGTTTTAACTTTCAATGTACCACTGTAGTCTGTGATTGAAGACGCATTCCATTGGTTTGCAGAGACAGCTGGTGAGGCTAATGGATCTTTAGCTAGAAGCAATGGAACTGTTTTTCCCAGATTTTAGGAGGGGGTATCATGATTGCTTCTCTCCAGACTTGTGGAACACTGCCTAAGGTCTATGTGTTATTAAAGATCTGTAGCAGCTTTGCTTTGGCGTCTGTTCCTAGGTTCCTGGTCATTTCATTGGAGATACCATCAGCTCCTGGTGATTTTCTCATTTTAAGTTTTGATATGGCTAGCTCCAGTTCACTGATTGTGATAGGTGCCTCCATAACCTCATGTACTATTTCCTTCTGTCCACTATGTTGCCATTTCTCTCGAATCTCTTGTTGTTTCTCTGGACTAATTTCGATATTGTTATCTTGTGCGAATGAGTCCGAAAAGCTACTTGCTTTCCTGTTAAGATGTTTCCGTCTTTATGTAGTGCAATATTTGAGTTTCTCCCTGTGTACTCATCGTTAAGCTGTTGTATTAGCCTCCATAACTTCCTTGTGTCTCTTTCAAAGTTCAGTGACTCTGTTTTCTCTTGCCAGCTTTTCCGTCTAGCCTGCAGCTGGGCCCTTTGAAATTTGGCTTTTGCGTGTTGATATTTATTGTGGTGATCTTGACTGGGATTGGCCTCTGCTGGCCTTCTACACTACTTCCACATCATTATGCAACTGTTCCAGTTCATTACTCCAGTAGGGTTTATAATGTTTACGGGCTCCTCTTGGTATTGTTTCTCGTTCTGCCTGTAGTATGCATCTCCCAAACTCTTCAACTACTTTATTTATGTCCTTCTAAGTGTTCAGATTTCTAACCAGTATGCTGGTGCGGTGCTTGTACATTGCCCAGTCTGCTTTCTTGTAGTTCCATCTCGAGAGGGTGCTGCTTTCACTTACACGCTCATTTTCTACAGTTAGAAAGACTGGCCGATGGTCATTGCCACCAAGATGTTTCCCAACAATTCGTGTAATGTTCCACTCCAGGTCTGGTGAATGAAAAGCCAGGTCAAGAGTAGATGCAGTGTGCCATGATCTCGAGTAGAAGGTATGTGGGTCAGACGGCTTGTTAATCAGGATGAATCTATTCTCATCCTGCCAGTCTTCCAGTCTCTCTCCTCTCTGGCCCATGTGATCATAGCCCCAGCTCTGCGATTGGCTGTTGAAGTCGCCACACACAATCATTTTTCCTTTCATTTGGACAGTAGTAATTGATCAGGTGAAGGTCTGTATTATCTGTCTAAGTTTAAGTGCCTGATACTCAGCCCCTTCCATGTAAACTTCAATTTGGGAAGCAGGGATGTTGTTTTTGACAAGAGTCAGTATCCCACCCTTTCACCTGTCATTTCGGTCAGATCGGTAACACTGGTAGCCTCTGATTTTGAAGGCTATATTTTCGTTAGAGGTGAGTTTCTTGCAAGCAACATGCACTTACATTTCCTTTGGCCAAGATGTTTTCTAGTTCTGTTCTTTGTTTGTTGATACCCTCTGCATTCCAGTGCATTATTTTAAGTCTTTGTTTGGTACGGCCAGACGTTCTATTGTCAGGCCTCCTGGCTCCGCAAGACATCTGTTAGGGACCTCCAGTAATTGTGGTTAGACCCTTACGAGGCATAAGGCCCGGCAATGCACCTGCCTGGGGGTCCTAGAGCAGGGCGAGCACCATAACATAGTAGCAGTTGTCGACATAATTCACGGCGTAATTGCGTGGCTACCTGATTTCTGTGGTGCGCGCCCTGGCTGGCTGCCTCCGTCTTCAGCACCTATCTTTTGCAAGAGTAGACTATGGTCTTACTTGACACACGAACACATAATGCTGTTCTTCCGGTCTGTTATTTATAAATACAAAAAAATAATGACGTCACAGCCAGTGTACAATAGCTTTAGTCACTGAGTTAGAGGGACGCAGAGGTGTTCCCAAGGCACCAGGGCCGGGTTATATACTGGCCAAGACCTATTGACGCGTCGTCGTCGAGTGTCCTGGGCAACAGGTCCCGGCTAAAGTCAGTAGGATCGCCGATTCCTCCGAAGTCGGAGAGTGTCTGCCTGTACGGTGAGGAACCACCAGTCTACACACCAATAAGCCAGACATGGGACAACGGATACTCGTGAAAACCTCAGGACCTGTATGACATCACACTGATAATATTAAAGTTGATGGCCAAATGAAAAAAGAGTAAAAATGATAAGCATGCATATAATGAGATAAATAAAGAAATAAGAAATAATTGTGTGAAGGCAAAAGAAAGTTAGTTAAATGAACAGTGCAAGAAAATTGTATTAAATTCTATTAAAGATACAAACAATATGCACAAACAAATCAGTGAGATTACAGGAAGAAAAATAAGAATAAATACAGGTTGTTTAAAATAAAAAAAAACAGGAAATATGTTATTGGAGGATGACGCTATAATAAAGAGGTGGAATGAGTATATAAGAGACTTATATGATGGAGAAAGGGCAGAATTAACAGAAGAAAGTAACTTAGAAGGTCCACCTATTCTAAAAGAAGAAGATGATGACGCTATCAAGCATATGAAGAAAGGAAAATCAGCTGGGCCAGACTGAATCGCAATAGAAGAATTAGAAGTGATGGGAGAATTTGAAGTTGATATATTAACCAAAATGTTGAATGATATTTATTGCGGTGGATATATGCCAAGCGATATGTTGAAATATGTATTTATAGCTATACCAAAAAGACCAGGAGCAATTGAATACGAAGATTTTCGTACGATTAACCTAATAAATCATGTAACTAAGCTTCTACTCAGAATTATAATGAGAAGAACAAGAAAGAAAATAAAAATGGAAATTGGTGAAGAACAGTATGAATTTGTGGAAGGAAAAGGTACAAACAATGCAATATACACATTGCGAACACTATTAGAAAGATCAATAGAAACAAAGAAAGACATGTATTTGTGCTTCATAGATTATACTGAGGCATTTGATAAAGTAAAACATGATGGACTGGTTAAAATGTTGAAAGATATTAACATTGATTGGAAAGTTCTCAGAATAATAAAAAAAATATTTACTGGAACCAAACAGCAGCAATTAAAATGGGAAATAAAGAAGGAAATTATGAACACACAAAGTTGAGAGTAAGACAGGGATGTGTTTTGTCACTGGATCCCTTCTCCCTCTATAGCGAAGTAATAAAGAGAGAGAGAGAAACCAAAGACAAGCCAGGAATAATATCTGGTTATAATATAAACTAGCTGACCCGGCCCGGCTTCGCCCAGTCCTTGGTGGGGAGCATCTCATTTAATTCATATAAGTAGTCATATAAGTTCCCGTTCCCGTTACTGACTGTCTGTCTGTCTGTCTGTCTGTCTGTCTGTCTGTCTGACCCGGCCCGGCATCGCCCAGTCCTTGGTGGGGAGCATCTCATTTAATTCATATAAGTAGTCATATAAGTTCCCGTTCCCGTTACCGACCGACTGTCTGTCTGTCTGTCTGTCTGTCTGTCTGTCTGTCTGTCTGTCTGTCTGACCCGGCCCGGCTTCGCCCAGTCCTTGGTGGGGAGCATCTCATTTAATTCATATAAGTAGTCATATAAGTTCCCGTTCCCGTTACTGACTGTCTGTCTGTCTGTCTGTCTGTCTGTCTGTCTGTCTGACCCGGCCCGGCATCGCCCAGTCCTTGGTGGGGAGCATCTCATTTAATTCATATAAGTAGTCATATAAGTTCCCGTTCCCGTTACCGACCGACTGTCTGTCTGTCTGTCTGTCTGTCTGTCTGTCTGTCTGTCTGTCTGTCTGTCTGTCTGTCTGTCTGACCTGTCCCGGCTTCGCCCAGTCCTTGGTGGGGGAGCATCTCATTTAATTCATATAAGTAGTCATATAAGTTCCCGTTCCCGTTACCGACTATCTGTCTGTCTGTCTGTCAGTCTGTCTGTCTGTCTGACCCGGCCCGGCATCGCCCAGCTCCTGGTGTGGATCATCTCATTTAATTCACATAAGTAGTCATATAAGCTCACGTTCCCGTTCCCGACTATCTATCTGTCTGTCTGTCTGTCTATCTGTCTGTCTATCTGTCTGATCCGGCCCGGCTTCGCCCAGCCCCTGTTTGGGAGCATCTCATTTAATTCATATGAGTAGTCATATAAGTTCCCGTTCCCGACTGTCTGTCTGTCTGTCTGTCTGTCTGTCTGTCTGTCTGTCTGTCTGTCTGTCTGTCTGTCTGTCTGTCTGTCTGTCTAATCATTTATTGGTTGCAGTTAGAACAACCTTAGATAAACGAAGACCAACTTACAAAAAGCATTAGAAAGAGCACTTCAAAGATCTTTACATCTTCCCCAACAATTAACTTGGGTAAATGGAGCAGCGGCAGCAGCAGCAGAAGAAGAAGAAAAAGGAGGAGTAGGAGCTGGGAGGAGGAAGAGGGAGGAGAAGGGAGGAGGAGGAGAAAGAGAGAAGAGGAGGATGGAGGAGGGAGAGGGAGGAGGGGGAGGAGAAGAGGAAGAGGGTAGGAGGTGGAGGAGGGGAGAGGAGGAGGAGGAGGAATATAACGCATATGCCTGTAGATATACGGTATGCAGATGACACAGTATTGATAGCGGATAATGCAACAGATCTACAACAATTGTTGGACATTGTAGTAACAGAGAGTGCAAAGAAAGGACTCTCCTTGAATATCAAGAAAACAGTAACAATGGTGATATGAAAGAAACAGGTGACACCCACATGTGAAATAGAGATAGAAGGGAAAATTCTTCACCAAGTGGATAGTTTTAAATATCTAGGGACATGTATAACATCAGATGGAAGATGCACAACAGAGTGTAAGAGCAGAATAGGGCAAGCAAAGGCTGCATTAAAAAAATATTGCCATGGGGCGGATTCGTAGAATTTAAATACTTCTTATTATATATCATATTCTATAATATAATAATATATTCAATATTCGGATATTTTGATTCTGGCTCTCTTAATTTCAATGGTGGCTCTGTCCCGAGTCTACCGCCATGGCATCTCAAATAATCCCAATAACACTGGGTCATAACAGCAACTACATGGCTGTTTGTTGATGATGTGTAATAATCAAAGATAGGAACTCATGATAGTCTGAACTTAATGTTTATTCACGAACAGCATTACAGGATCGGCCTTACTCTATGCCGGATTTCTGCCGTATCCGCATTCCCATGTACCCAGCTCGCATCCTGTTAGTGTACTCAAACATTCTCAGTTCCAGTCTATAGTCAGGCACGAGCCTGTTTAACTATTGATCATCACAGTCAAAACTTGCACACTACGTACTTACAGTAATGTTGAAAGATAGGTCACTTCTGGTCTAGGGTGAGGTTTCTAGTATAAGTTTTCGGAAAACATGATTACTGGCATGATAGACTGCGTGTCGCTTTCTTCATCTCTTCTTTCTGCTTAAACTATGGACTTAACTGTTTCTTACTAAAACCTTGCGTCTCTTTACTTTTCTGAGCGGCAATTCCGATGTTTGTCCTTCAGCTTCTATTCGTCCAGATTCTTCCTTTCCTTCTTGGCGTCTGTCTCTGTCTGCCGTTTTTTACGTCATCGTTTCTATGTATGCGCTTGTGCGTTCATTGTGCGCTCTATAATTTTACTTCCAGTTTCCGATAATGCATTTTCTATGCTGCGATACATGGCAAATATCTTATGCAATAAGATCATCATTGAATGTAAGAAAGAGAGTGCTGAAGAGCTATATAGAACCTGTTTTTCTGTATGGCTGTGAATCTTGGAATATAAATAAACAAATTAAGAAGAGATTGGAAGCAACAGAG
>JACEFZ010003317.1:0-12500 GCA_014155875.1 Cepaea nemoralis | reverse complement strand
AGGGACATCCCCTGCCCCTTCCCTAGCAGGCAGGCTCTACTAGGGTGACCGCTCATTTCCTGCAATATCCAAACTTTGTGTATATGGTATTATTTAAACAAGGGAATCGTCGCCGGAGCTACGGAGCACGTGCTCTGCGCTTGACACATCCTTCAGGGGCTAGCGAAGAGAGAGTGAGGAGGAGAAGACGAGGAAATGGTGTGAGAAGAAGGCATAGAAATAGGAGGGCAGGCGCCAGGAGAACAAGACGAAAAGTGGAGAGACTAGGTCTCAACCATGTAAGAGTGGGATATTGGAACTGTCGTAGTGCCAGGCAGAGAGGTCCTGTATTGGAGAGGCTAATATATGATTTTGATGTCCTCATGCTCCAGGAGCTAAATACAGACAAATACCATTGCCCTGGGTACGCCAGTTATATAAACCCTACTGGGCAGATGAGACATGGGCAAGGTCTGCTGGTGAAGGAAGGAGTGAAGCATGTGGTACTTGACTTGAGCCAGTGGAATCACAGTGCAAGAGAGGTCCAGGGTATACAAATGGAGATTGGGGGCTTAAGTTGGAACATCATAAATGTATATGCCACAGTGGACTGTTTTGTCAGAAAGGAACACTGGGACTGGCTTAAGGAATTGGAGGAATTACCAGGTGATAGGCTACTCATATGTGGAGACTTCAATGCGAGGAACAGAGATTGGGACAGCAGTGGAGAAAACCGACAGGGAATTGCCCTTGCGGATGCCATGGTGGACTCCGATGTGGTCTGCATAAATGATGGTAGGCCGACTAGAATGGCAATGAGGCCTGGCGATGCGGACACAGCTATTGACTTGGCACTTGTCTCCCAGTCATCAGTCCTTGATGTAAAGTGGACTGTTTTGAATGACCATGGGAGTGATCACATGCCATGCTCAGTCCTGATCTCTAAATCCAGGAAAGTTAAGGCTGGGAGAGCGCGCAAGACCTTCCGGTATGAGTGGACCGACAGCCTTCTTGGACGCCTCAGACAGGGGCATGCAACAGGGCTGTTAAAAATCCTTTTTTGCAGCCCCCATGGTGGACCCCAGAAGTAGACCAGGCTTGGAAAGCAAAGAGAGCTGCAGTGAAGCAGCTAAGGAAAGTGCGACAGACACCCAGAAGCTCACGAGAGGAAGTGGACACGGCGGAAAATGTCAAGAAAGACAAGGTGGAGGTTTTCAAGCGCTGTGCTGCAGAGGCCAAAAAGGCAAAATGGGAATGTTTCATGAATGAGATTGGAGGTGATAAAACACTGCGAAAGTTCTGGAAACTGCACAGACAAATACAAAGAAAAGATCGGCCTATGACAGTGGGAACAATTTATAGAGATGATGGTGTGCGCGTGACAACAGACACAGAGAAAGGGGAGGCGTTTCTCCAGAGATTTTTAGAGCAGACCAATCATGATGATGTGGACACCAGGGATGCAGTTAGAGAGGAGTTATCTGGCACCATAAAGAATATGCCTTATGAAGACATCATACGGGTTGAAGATGTTAAACATATTTTGAAAAAGGCAAAAGACACGGCACCAGGGCCTGATGGGGTCAGGTATGGCCACATGAAGGCTTTGAGCGATGTAGACCTGAAGGAGATGACCGACTGCTTTAACCAGAGCATTAGGACAGCATCAGTACCGCAGGATTGGGTACACAGTTATCTCATCCCTCTCCCAAAACCATTCAAGGATCATTCAAAGCTTAGCGGCTTTAGGATCATCACCCTTCAAAATACATTTGGGAAGGTTTTAGAGAAGATAGTCGCTGTCAAGCTGCAAGAGTTTTTGGAAAGGGGAAGCTTCTTCCAAGAGGCCTGGGGAGCTACAGGCCAGGAAAAGATACCTGGTCAAATGCAGCCACTTTTGCCTTTGACGTTTATGAGGGGTTCCAGAGTAGACAAGAAACGATGGCGGCGGCGCTTGATCTCGAGGATGCGTACAATAGAGTTCGATATGATATTTTGATGACCGCACTGATGGAGAAGGGGGTCAATCCCTGGTTGGTGAACTGGATAGCGGCCGTCCTACATTCTCGTCGGATTGCTCTCCGTCTGGGTGCATGGACCTCAGAGCCACATATTTTAACCCCGGGACTGCCACAGGGATCCGCAATCTCACCGGTGCTCTTTAACGTGTATACGAGCAAAATTGCAAACCTAGAAGCACAAGGGGTTGGAAGGATAGTAACATTTGCAGATGATATTCTTGCATATAGGCAGGGGAGAGATAGGGAGAAAACAGCCCAGGAGCTACAGGCGACAGTAGACAAAGTGATTGACTGGTGCACTGAAATGGGTGCTGTCATCCACCCGGAAAAGGCAGCTGTTTTGTGGTGCTCTCTGGACAACAGGATTGTGAGAGCTGATGTTCCAAGCCTCACGATAGATGGTGGAAGCGTCAACAGAGAGAACAAACTGAAGTATCTGGGAATCACATTTGACAGGAGCCTGTCCTTCAAGGATCCATGTGGAGACGGTTGTGACAAGATCTCAAAAGGGACTCAACGCACTTAAAACTATGGCTGCAATGGACATAGAGCAGAGAATGCTTTTCAGACTATACCAGCACTTGATCCTCTCAGCGATTGATTATGGACTAGGACTGCTCACTGTCTCAAAGAGTCAGCTGGTGAGATTGGAGCGCATACAGAACGAGGCTATGCGGGTCATTCTGGGATGCACCAGAGACACCCCAGTGGTGTGTATGCGGTACATCCTTGGTTTGCCGACTGTTGCTGGTAGGCTCAAGGTGATGCAGGCGAAGGAATACCTCAGAGTAGCTGCTGACACAGCATGAGGCGCTGGACGCAGTTAAGGGCCAGCGACTGATAAGAGGGAAATCATGGATGGCTCAGGCGGAGGATACGATCAGACAGGTGTGCCTCTTGGAGAACATTAGGCGAGGAGAGGAGTGGGTCAGAGTGCCAGCGGAGCAGTTAGACTTGTGCAGAGTTATAATCACATTGAGCCGGGAGTGCAGGGAGTGGCCAGCAGGGGCCACGGAAGTGGAAATCCAGCAACTAATTCAGGATAATGCTCGCCCGGGTGATGTGATTATCTACACAGATGGTTCGGTGTTGAGAGGTAGTAGAAGTGCCTGGGGTTCTTGGCAAAGGCTAATGGTCGACGTTTGGTGTAGGAGAGCCTGGCATATGATACCACAACATCTAGCTTAAGAATGGAGGTGGAGGCAGTCAGTGCAGCTTTCCGCTGGATGGAGAATACGATACACACACACATCGTGATTGTAACTGACTCAGAAAGCATGCTGAGTAAGGCGAGGACAGACAAGCTTCGTGCAGAGTGGCTTGCTTCGCTTCGGAAGTCACGGGTGGCAAGCATCGTCTGGATCCTTTCTCCGGGGCATGCTGGTGTGCTGGGGAATGAACAGGCAGACAAATTGGCTGGCTCTGCAAAACTTGGTGGAGTATTGATGCATGATAAGGCAGACGTGGTTGCGGCCTTGTGGGAGCATGTGTATACCTCGGAGAAGGAAATGGATCACCATGGTCTGGCAAGAATGCGACAGCGAGGAGTGACGAGGGGATCTGGACGATGCTCGACGCTTAGAGGAAAGGCGAGACGCACATATAATCAGATTGCTACTGTTACTATTGGGGTTGGAACTCTTCGCTGGCTTCTGAGGACGGGGACGGAGCGCTTATGGGAATGCCCCGAATGCTGTGATGTCGGTTCCTAAATCAATCAATCACTAGATAGATAGATAGATAGATAGATAGATAGGTAGATAGGTAGATCCCCGCCAGAGGCTGCGCGAAGCCGAGCCGGGTCCTCTAGTATATATATATATATATATATATATATATATATATATATATATATATATATATATATAGGCCTGTCTGTCTGTCTGTCTGTCTGTCTGTGCGCGTGTTTGTGTGTGTGTGCGTGTGTGTGTGTGTTTGTGTGTGTGATTTTGTGGGTGGTTGCGTGGCTTGTTAGATGGATGAATGAGTGGATGAATATGTGCATGTTTAAGGCGAAATGGACTAAAGTTGGATAATGTAACGCTTCAAACGGAAGCAAATATAAGATAAAATGCCGTGAATGATGGTCATCAGAAGGGCCTGGAGACATTCGGCAGTGAACACAGTTTATAACAAGTATTGAGACGTGTACTATGGTCCTCATTGTGAAAGATGTTTTCCTATGTCCCCAGCGGAAATATTGGTCAGCCGGTGGAAACGAAATCCTTTCTACAGGAATAATTTCCTAGAGACGAGAATGACAAGAAAACAAAAGAGGAGACACTATCATAGGATTCTGCCGAACTAGAATGAATTATTTGCCTGTGTGTGTTTATATGTGAGCCCATAAGGATTTCCGCTTGTCTTCTTCTATCTTAGGAAATAGCAAGCAAGATTTCAGCTGCACTGGTTTTTTTAAAATTTCAATAGACCCCGACAGTGGAATATAAAACGGCCAGTCTACATTGATTTCTATACTTGTCTGTCTCATTCATCCTGGATTGTAAACATTTAGATTGTTTTAGCTGAACTCTTATTGTTCATTCAAAATTTTTTTTTACCACCTTAATCGACCCATCACCAACATTTCAGCACTTTAAACTTGTTACACTTCATAACGATTCTGAGATATTAGAGAAAGTGTGACAAAATAGACGTGGCGATAATCGTGATGGGAAATTGAAATAGACAGAACGGAAGAAAAACAAAGGTAAGAGATCCGTTATCTATGGGACATAGAAATGAGAGAGAGAGTGAGAGAGAGAGAGAGAGACTGAGAGAGACTGAGAGAGCGATAGGGAGGGAGAGAAAGAGAGAGAAAAGAGAGGACAGAAAAGAGAAAATGAGAGAGATAGAGAGAGAGGAAGAGAGAGATAAAGAGAGAGAGGGAGAGAGAGAGACTGAGAGAGCGATAGGGAGGGAGAGAAAGAGAGAGAAAAGAGAGGACAGAAAAGAGAAAATGAGAGAGATAGAGAGAGAGGAAGAGAGAGATAACGGGAGAGAGGGAGAGAGAGAGAGGGAGAGAGAGACTGAGAGAGAGATAGGGAGGGAGAGAAAGAGAGAAAAGAGAGGAGAGAAAAGAGAAAATGAGAGAGATAGAGAGAGATGAAGAGAGAGATAAAGGGAGAGAGAGAGAGAGAGAGAAAGAGAGAGAGAGAGAGAGAGAGAGAGAGAGAGAGAGAGAGAGAGAGAGAGAGAGAGAGAGAGAGGAGAAACTAATCAAATTGACCAATGTTATCTTTCAATATCACAAACACCTCACGTGAACAGCATTCAAAAAACGCTCTACGATTGAATCTCAACCGATTGCAATTAAAGTAACCAATCTGATTACACCGTAACAAAACAAAGGTGGAGGACATGCATAGCATCCAGTGCCAGGCAGACAATGATCTACTTGTAGCAGATTTCAAGATTTTAAATGCTGCATGTCTATGCATGAAATTGCGATGAAGGCCAAGCCCAGGCTGATTTCTAGGCAAGTTTACGGTTAGTAGTTTGACATTGCAGTCTGAACTAGAAGTCAACGGTGATGTCCAACTGACAGGTGATGGCGCTGAACCCCTTACCCCGCCATCAACTAACAGGAAGGTTAAACGAAAGCGAACTAAACCAGGCGGACATATAGACCTCTTTCCGATCCGATCCGATCCGATTTGGGAAAAAAACAACAACAACTTTCCACCTTGGTTCAACCAGCCCGTGCGGCATCGGTTATAATAGCGGTGGTTCATGGTGCGTGGATTATTACTTTCTTTGTGTGCCAGTAAAGGCTGGCTTATGTTGTGCGCAGACACTGTCTGTGGCGTTGGTTGTCCGGCAAGTCCGTTTTTTTTTTGTGGGGGGGGGGGGGTATTTAAGTCCTGTCCCTGGTTCAGTTATCCAAGCTGTTGTCAACCTGTTCCTGTTGATTATCTCATATGAGGGCCTAGCATACCGGTACTGATCGTTGTCCTGGTCTCTCACGTTCCCACCCGTGATGGTGCTCTTGCCACCAAGAGGGATCGCTCATCTCGTCCTCCTCCTTCCGGGTCCTCCAGGGGGGAGCCAAACCACACACATCCCGTCCAGATCACGTCGCAGCCCCCCGTCCCTCTCAGGGCAACCAGGACATCCACCACAATGGAAAAAGGTGGATGTCCGAAAAAAGGTAATTTAGGTACGTAAAACATGGACAATAAAGGTACAAATTGACATTCATAGGGTGCAGTCTTTCATGGCGGTCTGCTGTTTTCCTACCTAGTTTTTCGCTGCTTTACTGATTCTCATCGTTTTTATATTTGAGTGTATGTGCATCTAATATCCATATTTTTATATTTTATCCGCGACTTTATTCCTTTATTTATCTGCCTGGGTGGATTATTTATTTGTTTGTATATTTAACTCGTTTGTGGTATTTATTTATCAGATATATTAGGTGGCATATTTATTTAGTTATTTTATTTGTTTTGTTTTATTTGTGTTGAGGTTATGTGGCTGTTTAGTTTGTTTGTCTAATGGTTTGATTTGGTAGTGAATATATTTGTATGTTCTTCCTTTATGGAGTGTTTGGTATCTTTTTCTATTCCCGTCCTGGTGTGTGACCCGTTGCATCTCTTCTCCGTTGCCTGAGGGTCTTTCCTTGGTTATTCGTCACCACTGTTAGTTGTTTCAGCGGATTGACGGTTTCTGTCTTCTTCGTTCGGTGGTTGTATTTTCATGTCGGTTATATATCTTTCCCTGTTCTTGCTATAAATTGATTGACCAGTTTTTGCAAGTCTTTGTCTCCATCTGTCCGCAGGCACTCTTTCATTGTCATCATGGTATCCCTGGCTTGAAAGTAGTCTATCAGTTTCTGACGTTCCTGGTCATATGTCTTGCACGATATGAGATAGTGTTCTATCGTGCTATCTTCCGTGCATTCTACGCATCTTGGATTGTTTGTTTTGTCTTTCCAATTTCCGAGTCTCATCCTCCATAGTTTTTTATATGTCGGTATTTTCGTATTGTTTTTAACTTGACTTTTCATGCTGGGTTCTTTAAGGATCTGATATGCATGTCTTCCTCTGTTGCTATCTTTCCATTGCCGTTTCCACATCTCGATTATATGGTGTTTGATGATACTCTTTGCTTCTGTAACTCCTAGTCCAGTGTTTACTAAGTTTCGGCTGGTAGTCCCTCGTTTGGCAGCTTGGTCTGCCATCTCATTGCCGAGTATGCCTCTATGGGCCGGTATCCAGGCTATTGAGACCTGACATCCCTTGTGTTTTAGGTTGGTTATCAATGTCAGTATTTCTTCCTTCAGGTCAGGTCTTTTCCCCTTGGAGTAGTCTCCGAGTGCCTGAACAGCTGACTAGTGAGTCCGTTAATATGGTTAGTTTTATGGGGGGTTTCTCCATCGCTATTTCCAGTCCTTTCATAATACCGATTAGTTCTGCCGTGTATACCGCTGTGTTGTCAGTTAATTTGAAGTATTTTGTTACGTCATAGTAGGGTATCGCCACTCCTGCCCCGACTTCTCCCTTTTCATTCTTGATCCGTCTGTGTATATAGTTAGGCTGTCCATTCTTAACTGTCTTACGTATTCTTCTGTGATGTTTTTTGCTGCCATATCCTCTGTTGATTTGTGTATTTGGCTGGTGAGGGTTGTGTCCGTGAATGGCAGTTGGAGTTCCCATCGGGGTAGTTTTGGTTTGTTGATTCTTGTTTGCGTCAGTGTTGTCGTTAATTCCTCATAGGCGTGCATTTCCTGCGCTGCTGTCCACCCTGCTGGTGTTTGGATTTTTCGAATGGGTATTCCTCCCCATTTGCTTGTGTTGTCTTCGAATGCCTGGAAAGCTGGGTGTGTCTCGTCCTGTGTCGCCTTCACCCAGTAGTTGTAAGTCAGCTGTTTTCGCCTCATCTGAAGCGGCATGATCCCGAGCGCTACTTCCAGGGCTTCCCTAGATGTATATTTGCCTGTTCCTACTATGATACCTAGCGCCTGATTCTGAATTGTGTCCAGTTTCCGTTTGCTGCGTTCTGTTGCTGCGTCGTAAACTATACTGCCATACTCTAATCTCCCTCTAATAAGCGACTTGTAAAACATTATCATTGTCTTTGTATGGGCTCCCCATCCGTTTCCTTTGATTATTCTTAGTAGATTTAGTGTTTATTTAACGTTTTCGACCGTTAGGTCTATGTGCCTTTTCCAGCTTAGTTGTTCGTCCAGTGTCATTCCTAGGAATTTTATGTAGCGTGTTCTCTGTATAGTCTGACCTTGGATTTTTATGCTGCTGTTAGGGTATGACATTCTTCGTTTCGCGTTAAAAATCATGCTAACTGTTTTGTCGGTGTTGATCTGGAACCCCCATTTTTCCATCCATTTAGCGATTCTATTTATCTGGATTTGAAGTCGGTCTCTAGTCGCTTTTATGCATCTTCCGCTTCTCCATATTGCACAGTCGTCAGCAAACTGGGATAGTCCTATTTTGTCGTCCAGTCTTTCTTCGTCTAAGTCGTTCACTAGTATTGCAAATATTGTTGGAGATATAACCGATCCTTGTGGTATTCCGTTTTCTTGTTCATATGTATTGGACTCCTCGTTTTGTATTCTCACCGTGAAGCTTCTGTTTTGTAGGAAGTTTTCAATGTATCTGTATGTTCTGCCTACTATCCCTATTTGGTTGACTTTGATTAGGGCTGCTTGCCTCCAGCATTGGTCGTATGCCTTTGCCAGGTCTAGGAATACCGCTATCGTTTTCTCTCCTTTTTGAAACCCTTTTTCACATGGTTCTCTAGTTTAATTATCTGGTCAACTGCGCTCCTGTTGGCTCTAAATCCTGACTGTGTGTCACTAATTAGTCCGTATTTTTCCAGGTGGTGGTTGATTCTTTTAGTTATAATTGTTTCCATGACTTTTCCGAGATGTGAGGTCAGGGAGATTGGTCTGTATGAGTCAATTCTCTGTGGGTTCTTGGATTGTTTTTTAATTGGTATGACTGTCGCTTTCTTCCATTGAGCTGGTATTTTCCCTGAGTGCCATATTTTATTGTATAGTGTTGTTATTGTCAGAATTGTTTTTCTTGGTACCCTTTTGAGTATTGTGTAGTTTAGAATGTCCGCTCCTGCTGCTGTGTCCTCTTTTTCTTTAATGGCAGATATAACCTCGTCGATTGTTATGTCCGTGTCCATGTAGAAGTCCTCTAGTTCGTCATGTTGTATTTCCGCTGATTCCCTTATGAACTTCTCTCGTCTCTCTCTCTACTGCTCGCCCATCGCCTTGTGTGAGCAGACTTCATAAAAATATTCTCCAAATGCGTCAGCTTTTTCTTTGTCTGTTACTGCCAGTTTTGGGAATTTTATTGTTGCTACTTTGCTCTTGGTCTGGTTTCTTTTTATGGTCTTTATTTGCTCCCACACTTCTTTTGTCGGTGTGTCTGGTGACAGTTTTTGACAGTATTTTTTCCATGCCGTTTCTTTGACTTTTTTAATTGTTCTGTTTGCTACGTTCCCGCATTCTTTGTATGCTTTATAGGTCTCTACTGTCCTCGTTCTTCTGTAGTTTTGGAGAGTTTTCTTTCTTTCCTTCAGAGCTTCTGTGCAGTTAGGGGTCCACCATCCAGCTGGCTGTGTGTTCCATTTTTTTTCTTGGGTTGGTCGAGTGTTTTGTGTGCTGTCTGTCAGGTGCGCTGGCATGTTTTTGTTCGGGATGTATTTTACTGCTGCACGGAGAATGCTGTTGGTGATTCTTTCCGTGTATTTATCTATATCTTCTCCTTCTGTCTGTTCTAACACCATCCCATCCATTTCTTCTCGGAACTGTTCCCATCTCGCTTTCTTGAAGGTGAAAGGTCGGTTTGTTGCTTTCCTTGCTTTTCTGTGCTCTCATGTTTATGTCGGTTATGATTGGGAGGTGGTCACTGTTGGAGTCCTCCTTTACGTCCCAGTGGCTTCTTATAAGGTCAGGTGTTACAATTGTCAGATCAACTGCTGTGTCGTAATTCTCTGGCTTCTCTCAGACCTCTAGATTTCATATATATATATATATATATATATATATATATATATATATATATATATATATATAATATATATATATATATATATATATATATATATATATATATATATATATATTGGAAAATACATTGATACAGGAGCAAGACTAATGCCATTGGATGTCAGCAACGTGACACCTGAATATAACATGGACATAAGAGGACAAAAATTGAAAAAAAACATAAATGGACAAGACAAGACTCCCCTACCAAGCCCTCATATGGTCACCAGTAGGGAAAAGAAAACGGGGAAGACCAAGAGAGACCCTGCGTAGAACCATCATTAGAGAAGGCTCATTCAATGGCCAAGTAAATATCCAAGATCTACAACAGGTAGCAGCGAACCGCCAAGCATGGAGAGTCAGGACTTCTGCCCTATGCGCCGCCTTAGGCTCAAGAGGAAAGACTAACTAACTAATAAGGGGGGGGGGGGGAGAGATACAATATCTAGATACAATGATAAAATCAGATAAAAATGTGTCGAACAGAATAGGAATAAAACATTTTGGGATGCACCATAGATATAAAGAACAAACAAAAACCGTATTTAATAAAATTAAAAAGATTGTGTACAATTAAGTTCATGTTATAAGAAATTAGAAGTATAATTCTCGCACATTGCCCAGAGCTAAGGTAAAACACATAGTTGTGAATTTCCAATCCAATCCAATTTTTGGTACGAGTCCCCCCTTTCAGCCTTCGAGTTTTCGACTTGGCTATGTAGGGGGTGTTTATGGTGTAGCTTGTAGTTTGTCTTTCGTACTTTGGGCTGATTGTTGTCAGCTTCCCGGCTTCTAATGGGTTGATTGCGTTCGTTACTTTCTTGATGAGGATTTTCATGTCTGGACAGAGCCGCGCACTTGTTGGGGCCCGTAGTAAATGTGGCCCCACCCCGTCTTATGGTGCTGTTTCCTTCAGGGAGCTTTATCAGTTGTCGTCTCTCCTGGTGTTCCTCCTATTACCCCGTCGTGGGTTGCCCTCGAATCTTCTCGGTGTTCGCCAGTCGGATCTTGGTGGTGAGCAATAACGTCCTTCCTCGGCTGCTTCTTCATCTGTCTGTGTTCTTGCATCTTCTGGTTCGAGTGTGGCTGTCTGGGTACTGAACCGTGCTATTATCTCTAGTAGAGTATCTAATGTCCTTTCTTTCATATCTTGTATTTTTAAAAGCTGTTCTTCATTCTCAGACTTTAGGCAGCCATTCGAGCGACATCCTGTTCTATCTTCTGCTGAACTTGTTTCATTTCGTCCAGGATGCAGCTGAACGGCAGTTATCCGTGCTTCCTGCGTCTTGTCTGTTTCTACTTCCATGCTTGATAGCCTTTCTTCTGTCTCCGTCTGTATAGCAGCCATTCGAGCGACATCCTGCTCAATCTTCTGCTGAACTTGCTTCGTTTCGTCCAGGATGCGATGAGCGGCTGTTATCTGAGTCTCTTGCGTCTTTCCTTTTTCTTCCTCCATGCTGTTGAGCTTTCATCGCAGGTCCTCCAGTTGGCCTTCCGTTCCTTGAGTCTATGAAGGCCTCGTTTAGCCTCTTTATAGGGCAGGTTAGTTTTGATGGCGATCTTCATAGCTTCCTTGATGTCTTGGTGGCAGGGGCAGCCGAGGTACCTGGCACGGTGGTTGCCGAGGCAGTTGGAGCATTTTCTGTTAGTGTTAGGCCTCCTGAAGTCCTTGTCGATCTTTGCATGCTGGCACTGACTGAATGGATGAGGTCCAGAGCAGTATCTGCATACCTCCACGTCACTTTTGCAGGTGGCATTTAGAGCACTGCAGCACTCTCGGTATGTAGTGCTCTGGGACTTGGTCTCTCTTGTCCAATATGATGTATTGAGGGATCACTCGGTTCTCCAATGTTACTATGACGACTGTGGACGGGATGTTGTACTTTCTGATGATCCTCTTGGCACTGGTGATCTTGATTTTCTTGTCCTTCCTTGTACAGAATCTCCCTGATCTGGTTGTTTTTGAGATGGGTCTTGACTCTTTTCATAACGCATAGTTTCATCATGCTGTGTCGGGTTGCTTGTATTGTGATGCCGTGGTGAAGCTTGATGTCGGGCTTCTCTCCTTGAGCGATTTTCTGCATAAGTCTTTGGATTTTTGTTGATAGAGACCACTACTCCATCAGGTGTCTTGCGTAGCTAGTAGATGCTGTTTCTTCCCAGCTCGTTTTCCAGCAGCTTGATTATCTTGTCTGTTGGTAGCGCCGACAGTTTGGCTTCTCCAACGCTTGTCTGCTTGAGTAGAATTTTGCCGGTGAAGTCCACAGTAGTTGTTGTTGTTTCCTTCTGTGTGGAGGTCTCTGGTAGTTTGGGCTGCACCTCCTTGGCGTTGATAACTTCCTGGCTGCTGCTGGCTTCAGTTGTGGTTTCGTCAGCGACGGGAACGGTTTCAGCTCGTTTAGGAGCAGGACTGCTGTTGGTTGTGAATATTTGGACACATCAGATTAATAAACAAGCAGACACGTCGCTTGAAGACATAG
>JACEFZ010003316.1:0-60601 GCA_014155875.1 Cepaea nemoralis | reverse complement strand
GAAGGAGGGGGGGGGGGGGAAAAAAAAGGGGGGGGGGAAAAAAAAAAAAAAAAAAAAAAAAAACTATGACAGTTGGCAGCTCTGGAATGAAAGGAAGGCTGTAGAAAATTTCAAACTCAATCAAAATGGGCGTTCGCAAACAAAAAAGGACATAATAGAAATCATACAGCAGACAGACGATCCTAATTTATATATAGATGTTTAAAATCTCGCAAGCAAATGGTTGTTGCAGGATCGCTTGTGACTTCTTCTCTTACTTTTACAGTCACATACAGAAGTAGAGACAGACAGACAGACAGACAGACAGACAGACAGACAGACAGACAGACAGACGGACGGACGGACGGACGGACGGACGGACGGGACGGACGGACAGACAGACAGACATATGCACGTACAGGACTGGCGGGCAGGCGGGCGGGCGGGGCGGGCGGACGGATGGATGGTTTAGGTAGGTAGATAAGTAGGTAGGTAGGTAGATAGATAAGTAGGTAGATAGGTAGGCATGCTGATAGGCAGGCAGGCAGGCAAGTAAATAGGTTAAAAAAAACGATTACAATTGTAACGAGTAAACGTAGTGCACAGGGCTTTGTTAAAATTAAGTTAGCCCCATAGCTTTTGAAAACTGACAGACAAAAATGAAAACAACGGGTAGTCAAGATACACAGACAGTTGTTTTACAACCCATGAACCCCACATTTAACTTTTTACTGCATGCGCTTTTAAAGGAACACGAAAGGTCAAAACGTTGTCCTGTCGCCTATAACGAAACAATTCAAGGCATACATACACCTGGCGCAGGCGACAATTCACGATGTTGTTAATGTCCTGTCTAAACGTACTTCCTCTTTCTGCACATTTTCCTGCCCCGCCACACAACTGTTAACCACACGGACGTCGTCATTTATCTTACATTCCACACAGACCAGAATAATCGTCAGATTACGGCGGCGTGTTCGTTTGTGTGCGTGTGTATGTGGGTGCGTGTGTATGCATTGTACTAGCAGCTGAAAGGTGAAACGAAATCTCTGCAAACAGAACATATACAAAACCCTTTGACTGTTCCGTTGTGTGTATGTAAGTGTGTGCGCCTGTCTATTGTGCTGCCAAGAATAGACACCTCAGGAGTACAGATAAGAGCAACACAATATGGTTTCTCATGCGTTTTTAAATATTAGCATGTCCTTTCAAGGTTGATTTGCTAGACCATTTTAAGTTAAATAACGGCCTTTGCTGTATGAACAAGAAGTCAATGATAAAGTACAAATGACCGATGTGTGAAACGAACCCACTAATGGCGATTAGTCTAATGCACACATACAAGCAGTAAATTACTCTGGTTGATCGTTGCTTAAGGTTACCATATAAATACATCTGTTCGACTAAAATGTTGACTTCTTGTCCTTGACTCCGGGACGTAAATTATAAGTACTTCAGAAATCGGAGTGGGCTCGTTTGATGGCGAGGAACACTGGTAGTAGGGAAAGCTAATCCACACACACAAATCAGCATAGTGCACTAGCAGTAGTAGCATATGGACAACGTTTGAGTCCAAAGGCAGCTAAAGCAAGCGAACAAAACAAACCATATCTGTTGACCTTGCATTCTATATATGTGCTTACTATTATTGAGATATTTTCCACAATCCCACACCACTACAATTCTGTGGCTTAGGGGTGGTGGCCGCAATTTCTCAGTCCAGACAATCCGTGCTCCATGTTAGCCTCACGTGATTTTGAAGCAGACTGGTTTGCATTTATTATCAAAACCGCATATGCACACCAACCCTATGCTACCAATTTCAAACTTGGACATTATCCAAATCACACTTTCGCAAAATCAACACGTGTGAGATGAGATGCCTGGGGAGAGCTGCCAACTTAACAATCCGAGACCGAGTAAGAAATGTTGTTATCAGACAGACAGTGAGATGAACACCTTGTGCAACATTTATTAAAAGACAGAAGATCACATGGTGTTGCCATCTCGTTAGAATGCAACACCATCAACTACCAGCACTGGCCCTATATCAAAGACCATCTGTGAAGAGAGCAAGAGGACGCCCGAGAAGAAAGTGGGTTTTCGACATCAAGGACATTATACAAGCACACTGAATGACACTATCCAATGTCACCCATAAGACGCTGGAGCGCCAATTATTCCTCCCCAAGACGTTTGACGGCAAAAGTGGAAGATAATGTTGATGATGATGATGATGATGATGACGACGATGATGATGATCATGATGATGATGATGATCATGATGATCATGATGATGATGATCATGATGATGATGATGCTTGCTTGCTTGCTTGTGTTCGTTGGCTTGAGCTCCAACGCGAAGTCCTGTATGTCGGATGAAGGCATCCTGTTGTCCAACATTAGTGTGATGTCATACAGGACCTGAAGTTTGATCATGATGATGATGATGATGATGATGATGATCAAACCAGTTTGCTAGCTAGCCGTTTAGAAAACAATGAAAAACTACTTAACTGATTCAAAGCAAAAGGATAATATATCGCCATACCAAGGTCATTGTGTAATTTATTTTGTTTCGTGTATATTCCGCAATTTAAATGCTCAGTGAACGAAGATACGTTATAATGCTGGTTCATTCGATTGTGTACCATGTCTGGTCCAAACCTACTTTTTGTTTAGCACCGAATCAGTTAATGTACAATTGCCCCCCCCCCCCCCCCCCCCCCCCCAAAAAAAAAAAAAAACTTCCGGGTTTAATTGCAACGTTCTGTAAAGGACACGCAGCTAAATGTTTTTAACAACATGTGATCCATTCACAGCATTGATAGGGAATCTTTTACAAGGTTATGAGGTACTAGCGGATCCCACAGAAAACCATCAGCTCAATGAAAACAACACACAACGACAAGAAATACAGAGTTGTTCATACAGGAAAAACTAACAATTACATTTGAAATAAGAACAGAAGTGCGGCAGGAATGCCGTTTTGTAACCTTTACTATTCGTACTGACTATAGGCTGGGCTATGAAGACAACAATAACTACTGCCTGAAATTGACTTAAACTGCGTCTGATAGGTCAGCTTGGTTATCTCCACTTCGCTAATGACACATTACCCACCCGTTGAGCATATGGAATCAGATACAAGATAAAACTAAAAAAAAGCTTGAAGGTAGGTCCCAACAATTATGTCTAAAAGTGCTTTATTATTCTTACTGACCATTCGCTGGAATATGAAGACAACAATAACTACAGCCTGAAATTGAACTAAAGTGAGTCTGATAAATCAACCTGATTATCTCCACTTCGCTGACGACATTGCCCTCCCGCTGAGCATAAGGAATCAGATACAAGATAAAACTAATAACCCTAAGAGGTAGGTCCACAACATTCGGTCTAGAAGTGTTTAAGGAAACAACAAAGGTAATGAGAATAAACGAAACAAATGATAACAAGATCTCCTTTGGTGAAAGCTCCGATTCAATGTCAAACGAAATCTAGGTTTGGACCAAACATGGTCCACAATAGAATAAACTAGTACAGGGTGTAATTTTAATGACTGCCGTGTTTGAAAATATTACCTGTCCAAGTTTTGTATTTACCTATAATGTTGCATGAACTTTACAGAGGGTGAATACAAAACTTGGACCGGCAATATTTTCATACATTGCAGTCATTAAAAATACACCCTATATTATAATGTCAATTTCTGCTCGCCGAGCATTGAAGTTGCTGAAGATAACACGAAACAAATCAAATAAAACGATGACCATAGTATGGCGATATAAAGTCCTTGTGTCCAAACGGGAGGTCACATTTAGTGATATATTATCCTTTGGCACTGAATACATTATTGAAATGGAATGATACATTTTGGTAGCAATAACGACCAAACGGGATACGGATAGAGATATTAAAATAACTACGCAAAAGGCAAGAGCGGGCTTCACAGCATAGAACATTTTTGGAGGTCAAAATAAATAAATCTAGAACCAAACTTCGAATATTCAACTCAAAGGTTAAATTAGTGCCGTTGTATTGATCAGAAACAATAAAAACGTGTTCGCTTGTTGTGTTGTTTAATGTGTGATCCATTCACAGATACTGTTAAACTTGTTTAAATAAAATTAAGTGTGAATGAGAATGTTTGGAATATGAATGAATTTCTATTTACAGATTTTAGTATGCATGAGAGCAGATAATTATTCCACCATTATCATCATCAAGTAATAGTACTAATATGTAGGTAATTGCACCTTGCCATTAATGTAATGTTATCATATGTGTGTATGAATGTATTTGTTGTATTCGTAAATGTAAAAATAAACACACAATGTACTTTGTAAATACACACTGAATTGTACTAAATAAAAGTTTAACTGAAAAACAAAAATTACTAACAAACTACAATCATTTATTAAATGGTATTTACGAGTAGTGTAATGACTAAAATGATACTACAAAATTACTAATGCGGAACTTAAGGATGAGAATAAAACCGACTCCAGCTAATCATGAAGTGAGGGGGGAATTGGCTGAGGCTGGATATGAGACACTTTGAGAAAAGATGTAAGTAGTACGTATAGTAAATAATTTCACTCGAACCCACATGGCTAAAGAAATGGAGGGAGACTTAGAAACACACACAGAAGATTTAATGAGAAAGAGGCGAATAATATAGAGAGGACATGGAAGTTACCGCAGAAAATTACACAAGATGGGAGACCTGATAGTAGTTGGTTGTGGGGATCTTTGCTCTACTTGGTGATACAAAAGACACAAGTAGAACACACATATACATACAAATGCACACACACTCACACATACACACGCACGCACGCACGCACACACACACACACACACACACACACACATATATACACACACAACGATTGCCTAAAAGAGGCTAATAAAACTAGAACATTATATACAACAACAAGAAAGAGAGAAACAGCTTTTTTCGGTCATATGATGAGAAGAGAGGCATTGAAGAACATCGTGACAACTGGAAAGATCAAGGGGAAGAGAGGCAGAGGCAGACTAAGAGAAATGATGCTGATATATATATATGAACAAGTACATGTCAGATCTTAGTCAGATATGAGTCATGACGGAGCTACGGTAAACAGCAGATGATACTACCGGCCTTTTGTTGGACGGTACTCACCAAAGCAGACGCCCCGCATTGTGCCAGCGGCTTCGGACTGAGGAGATCAATTGCGAGGGTAAAAAACCTTATCCTAGGGCGAGGAAATGCAACCTAAAGATTACATGTCATGGCAAGGCAAGCCAGACCCTAAGCCATGGTCGGCAACTGGTCTGGGATCGAAGATCTTTCAGGCGGACAGTTAGAGTATTGCTTTGCTAATCCAGCAGCTTCTGCAACTTGCTGTGTTCCACATGTATTGGTGTTACCTTCCTTCTGGAGTAAACTAGGAGGCCGAGGGAGGGATCATGCTGCATGGGTAAGACATGGTCTCTAAATTCAGCTTAATCTTAGTGCTACGGAGAGGTATGTCATGGACTGTAGTTGTTAGACCTAGTTAGAAGCACAATGTAACAAACTATCCTCTGCATAAACAAGTCCCGTTGTGGAAACATATTGTGAGTATGTGAAGTGTTATGACCGTAGTAGCAGTAGCAGTAGTCGTAGTAGTAGTAGTAGTAGTAGTAGTAATAGTAGTAGTGGTGGTATTAGTAGTAGTAGTAGTAGTAAGCAGCAGCAGCAGCAGTAGTAGTAGTAGTAGTAGTAGTAGTAGTAGTAGTAGTAGTAGTAGTAGTAGTAGTAGTAGTAGTAGTAGCAGCAGTAGTAGTAGTAGTAGCATTGTCACACCACCGCGCCTACCACACACACACGCACGCACCACACATGCATGCACACACACACACACACACACACACACACACACACACACACACCACGGCATATATATATATATATATATATATATATATATATATATATATTATATATATATATATATAGTATATATATATATATATGCGTATGTGTGCCAGCCAACTGTAGGAAAAGCCAGGTTAACTAACGGTTGTTCCTTCAGAAAGAAGCAACTCTAAAGAGCAAACAATACACGATAATTTTGTCCACAATTTGGTGGTATATATACTGTATACATGTACGTCCACCAGTCAACATTTATAACACTTTCTGTTCTCAGAGGATGGGATAGGTAGAGATTAATGAGGCGACAAGTTGACACACCGGAAACTTACGTCTAGTCATTGTTACTTCATTTTCGTTTCGTTGTGAAATTGTGGTATCCATCAGAACACAGAAAATTAAATGTAGGCTTCTTGTATTATTGAGGTAAGTATTTCTATTTTACGTTTCGTGATAACATTTAGATTCTCCAGACAATTATGATATACCGGTGATTAATTTTACACAATGTACTTGTTGTTTGTTTTATTGATTGATTGATTGATCCAGCAACCGACATCACAGCATTCGGGGCATTCCCATAAGCGCTCTGTTCCCATCCTCAGCAGCCAGCGAAGATTTCCAACACCAATAGTACCAGTAGCTATCTGGTTATATGTCCGTCTCGCCTTTCCTCTGAGCGTCAAGCGCCTGCCAGATCCCCTCGTCACTCCTCGTTGCCTCATTCTTGCCTATTGTGGTGACCATTTCCTCCTCCGAGGTGTACACGTGCTCCCACAAGGCCGCAACCACGCCTGCCTTGTCATGCATCAATACTCCACCAAGTCTAGTATCTCAGTGATGATGTGGTGTCAGGGATGTCGTAGATGAAACATGTCTAGTATCTCAGTGATGATGTGGTGTCAGGGATTCGTAGATGACAAGTTAAGTATCTCAGTGATGATGTGGTGTACAGGGATGTCGTAGATGAACAAGTCTAGTATTTCAGTGATGATGTGGTGTCAGGGGTGTCGTAGATGAACAAGTCTAGTATTTCAGTGATGATGTGGGTCAGGGATGTCGTAGTATGAACAAGTCTAGTATCTCAGTGATGATGTGGTGTCAGGGATGTCGTAGATGAACATGTCTAGTATTTCAGTGATGATGTGGTGTCAGGGATGTCGTAGATGAACATGTCTAGTATCTCATGATGATGTGGTGTCAGGGATGTCGTAGTGAACATGTCTAGTATCTCAGTGATGATGTGGTGTCAGGGATGTCGTAGATGAACATGTCTAGTATCTCAGTGATGATGTGGTGTCAGGGATGTCGTAGATGAACATGTCTAGTATCTCAGTGATGATGTGGTGTCAGGGATGTCGTAGATGAACATGTCTAGTATCTCAGTGATGATGTGGTGTCAGGGATGTCGTAGATGAACAA
Source organism: Cepaea nemoralis (assembly GCA_014155875.1). Taxonomy (NCBI): domain Eukaryota; kingdom Metazoa; phylum Mollusca; class Gastropoda; order Stylommatophora; family Helicidae; genus Cepaea; species Cepaea nemoralis. The sequence continues at coordinate 53,295 of JACEFZ010003316.1, read as the reverse complement.
GTTAAGTATCTCAGTGACGATGTGGTGTCAGGGATGTCGTAGATGAACATGTCTAGTATCTCAGTGATGATGTGGTGTCAGGGATGTCGTAGATGAACATGTCTAGTATGTCAGTGATGATGTGGTGTAAGGGATGTCGTAGATGAACATGTCTAGTATCTCAGTGATGATGTGGTGTCAGGGATGTCGTAGATGAACATGTCTAGTATCTCAGTGATGATGTGGTGTCAGGGATGTCGTAGATGAACAAGTCTAGTATCTCAGTGATGATGTGGTGTCAGGGATGTCGTAGATGAACAGTCTAGTATCTCAGTGATGATGTGGTGTCAGGGAGCTCGTAGATTGAACAAGTTAAGTATCTCAGTGATGATGTGGTGTCAGGGATGTCGTAGATGAACATGTCTAGTATCTCAGTGATGATGTGGTGTCAGGGATGTCGTAGATGAACATGTCTAGTATCTCAGTGATGATGTGGTGTCAGGGATGTCGTAGATGAACATGTCTAGTATCTCAGTGATGATGTGGTGTCAGGGATGTCGTAGAATGAACATGTCTAGTATCTCAGTGACGATGTGGTGTCAGGGATGTCGTAGATGAACATGTCTAGTATCTCAGTGATGATGTGGTGTCAGGGATGTCGTAGATGAACCAAGTTAAGTAAATCTCCAAGTGATGATGTGGTGTCAGGGATGTCGTAGATGAACAAGGTTAAGTATCTCAGTGATGATGTGGTGTCAGGGATGTCGTAGATGAACATGTTAGTATCTCAGTGATGATGTGTGTCAGGATGTCGTAGATGAACATGTCTAGTATCTCAGTGATGATGTGGTGTCAGGGATGTCGTAGATGAACATGTCCTAGTATCTCAGTGATGATGTGGTGTCAGGGATGTCGTAGATGAACAAGTCTAGTATCTCAGTGATGATGTGGTGTCAGGGATGTCGTAGATGAACATGTCTAGTATCTCAGTGATGATGTGGTGTCAGGGATGTCGTAGATGAACATGTCTAGTATCTCAGTGATGATGTGGTGTCAGGGGTGTCGTAGATGAACATGTCTAGTATCTCAGTGATGATGTGGTGTCAGGGATTGTCGTAGATGAACAGTTAGTATCTCTCAAGTGATGATGTGGTGGTCAGGGATGTCGTAGATGAACATGTCTAGTATCTCAGTGACGATGTGATATCAGGGGTGTCATAGTTGAAAATGTCTAATATCTCAGTGACGATGGGGTGTCAGGGATGTCGTCGATGAACAAGTCTAGTATCTCAGTGACGATGTGGCGTTCACATGTTGATGTACACAACGGACTTGACAGAAAATATGCACTTCAAAGACAGGGAAAGGTATCTGAATGATGAGGAGACACACCAAGACATATTGGTCTCAAAACACCACATTGAGTGTATCTTACATACGTTTAATAAGCTTGTATTATTATTATTATTATTATTATTATTATTATTATTATTATTATTATTATTATTATTAGTAGTAGTAGTAGTAGTAGTAGTAGTAGTAGTAGTAGTAGTAGTAGTAGTAGTAGTAGTAGTAGTAGTAGTAGCAGTAGCAGTAGTAGTTACAGTAGTAATATGTTGCTGCTGCTGATGTTGTTCTTGCTCTTGTTTGTATTCTGTTTCTGAACTGTCCTCGTGCCAGGTGTCCATCTGATTGCTGGTAGATTTCCGTGTCTTCTCCGCATGCCTGTGGAGCATGTCATCGGCCCTCCGCCAACTTTTTCAGTTGTCAGTGTAAGTGGGGACCCTGCTCTGTGAACTCGCGATACTGGTCACACACCACTGCTCAAAATTATATACCTTTGTATAAATGACACACTTACTTAATAGTTCACTTTCCTACGTCAGTTTCTGTGATCATATTACTACCTCTTCTCCCCCTCTCCCTTCCACCCTTTTAGTATTCTTTAAAAAAAAAAAAAAGACTTTCTTTTCCCCTCATCTCCTCACATGCCTACCCCACCCTCAGTTGACTGCTGGCAGTCTTACCCTAGGGTCCCTTTGCAGACATTGACAAAGACACCTAATTCTGGACGCATGCGCCATTTCTGTCGACAGCCATTAAATCTGACAAGAGAATTTATTGCAAACCAGCGGTTCCGAAATTGTTGTCTATGTGCCCGTATTTGCCTTCGAAGCAGCAAGCACATTATTAATATTATTTTCTCGTGTCTTTCTAAATAGGCGTAGTCACGGTATGAATTTGTAAAGACTATTTATTTATATTATTGTTTGTTTTAAATTTCTTCTTTCATCTATTAACCTGAATATGTCCTCTGTGATATACCTCTGCATCTAGACTGATTTGTTAGCTATCACATGTTGTGTTGATAATATGTATCTTGTGTGGTTAACCCATCAGGAGCTATGTCTTCTTGTACTGTCACCAACACCGCGAATTTTTAATTTTTATTAAATTTATTATTTCATTGTTATAGCTAAATTGTTCTTGTGTTCTCTTTTCCACTGCCTTTCATCTCTTCATGGGATATCTAGAGCACAAGCTGTGGAATAAATACACTGGTAATCTCCCAGAGCTCTACAGGAGGTATATCGATGACTGCTTTGGTTTCTCAGACATGCCCTTGTCTGAACTCCAGGACTTCATTGCTCTTTTCCCAACTTTCATCCCGGCATTAGACTCGCCTCTAATATTTCCTGTCAGCCGTCATTTCTTAGATCTAACAGGTCTCTTTGGGTTCTGCTGGTCTTTGTACGTCGGTTTATTACAAACTGATTGACTCACGAGCATTCCTTCTTTATACCTCCTCTCATTCCCCCTCTTGTAATGATTCTATTCCTTTTCTGCGAAACCCTATGTCTCCGACGGCTCTGTCAAGGTAATAACGACCTCCGTCAAAAAGCCCACGAAATGTTGGATTTTGTCTTCCACGAATAAAGTTTTGTCCACAGCTCTTTATCGCTGTCAGTTTATCATGCCGAGACTCTCTCATCCAAGCCGAAAGCACACAATAATAGACCTATACTTTCACTAACCCACCATCCCTATAATATTGCTATCAAGAATATTCCTCTGAGGCATCTATCCATTCTCCAGACAGACCGTATCATTCGCGATGTCTTCTCAGATGCCCCTTCCCCCCCCCCCCCCCCCCCCCCCCCCCCCTGATGGCGTAGAGACAGGATCGTAATCTCAGGGATTTGCTGGTCTACTAGTAGCCTATCCTAACCACCTTGGCTTCCTTATACATAAAAGAATGTAAGACCAGAATAACAAGTTAAATTAACATTATTGGATCCCCTGAAAATCTCAATAGAAAAAGGAAAAATTCTCCTGACTCTAAAATAAAATGCAGCAAAGAAAACACAGTAAGTGGTAAGTTTAGCATTTTCAAATATCCTCAGACCAGAGATAAAGGCCCTAAACCTGCAGCAGAAAAATGAAGAGAAATATTCTCGAAAGATGCGAAGTCAGTTGTCTCAATGTCGAATAGCTAAAAATATTGAGAATTAGCATATCTTGGAGCAGCACCCCGTGGATAATGTCAGAAATGCAAAATGACGGTAATGTAATTCCCGTCACATCGTAACATACTCAAATAATGAAGAGGCTGACAAATTGGCAGAGGAAGTCAGATTTGCAGCAAAAATGTCCAACATATGCAGAAAAGAGAAAATTATCTTGGCAAACACCTGATCCATTTGCGAACAAACTATCATCATCATCATCATCATCATCATCATCATCATCATCATCATCATCATCATCATCATCATCATCATCATCATCATCATCACCACCATCATCATCATCATCATCATCATCATCATGTGCCATGCCAATAAGCGTGGGCGGTCATGTTTCGCCATCTCACACGATCACCAGAGTTGTGGATAGCTCTGTGTTCTTGTCTCGACCATGCCACGCGGCTAAGCCATCCAGACATTTGCTTCTCTGCCTTCCCCTTGTTCTTTTCCCCTCATTCTTGCCAATTGTCACAAAATTCTCTAATTTATTTCCTCTTATAACGTGCCCAAAAATGTTAACAGTCTACGTCTAATTTTACTAATCAATTTACAGTTTTCATTTGTTTCTTGTAGGACTTGCTCATTGGTTTTTCTGTCTGTCCACGGTATTCTATGCACTTTCATCAGAAACCACATTACCACAATTCCTCATTTAATGTTTTTCATTTTGTCTGCTCATTGTCCACGTTTCACATCCATACGCAAGTACAGGTTGTATATAGCACTTCAACACTCTTATTCTAGTTGCAATTGACATATTTGTATTGGTCAATATGTTTTTTATCTTGCAAAAGGCTACCCTCGTCATAGCGATTCTTGTTCAAGGCACCTCCCGTCAGCTATTATGACTGTTCCGAGATGGACAAACTATAGGGATATCAATAATCTCAGATTTAATGCTGCTACCCGATTTCCCCTGGCATTGGGCTTTAGCCTGTTGACAATGCCTAAAACCCGTGTAGAAAACATGGCAAACCTGGGATAAATCCCAGCCGTCCTGCTTGCGCTGTGCTGAATCAGCACGTGGTTATATCCTAAAACCACTCTCTGCAGATGTGAGGACCCAGAAGTGGTCTTGCGCAAGCATTTAATTTCTGAGCTTGGAGGGGGGAAGGAAAGTCTGTAACACAATCCCAGCTGAAAAGGCACTTTGATGCCGGTTGGAAGAAGTCTCTACACCAACCTCACATCGATAGATGCAAGCCCGTTTTTCATCGTGTCGTTTGTTTTGTTTTGTGACATCCTCCTTAATTTCAATGCCCAGTGAACGAAAATTAACTTTATAATACTTGTTCATTTGATTGTGTATCATATTTGGTCCAAACCTACGTTTTGTTTGTCACTGAATTAGTTAGAAGCTCAGACGATCTGAACGCCAATGTATCGGATTTAGATGTAATAAGCAGCCGTCTATTTTTTTCACAATCAATCAATCATGTGCATGACTCGTCATTTCACTCGATACCAGAGTCGTGGATCAGTTCAGTGTTCCTGTCTCGTCCATGCCATGTGGCCAAGCCATCCAGGTATTTTCCTCTCGGTCTTCCTCTTGGTCTTTTCCCTTCGATCTTGCCAGTTGTCACTAAGTTCTCCAATCCATTTCTTCTCATACATGTCCAAACATTTTTGACTAGTCTACGTCTAATTTCTCTAATCAATTTACGATTGTCATTTGTCTCATGTAGTACTTGGTCATTAGTTTTTCTGATCTGTCCATGGTATTCTTTGCATTTTCCTCAGAAATCCACATTTCTGCAGCCATCAGATGTTTTTCAGCTTGACTGCTCATTGTCCAAGTTTCACATCCATACAAAAGAACAGGCTCTATGTATCCCCTCAACACTCTTTTTCTCGTTTCAATTGACATCTTTTTATTGGTCAGAATGTTTTTCATCTTGCTAAAGGCTACTTTCGCCATGGCGATTCTTGTTCTAATCTCTTCAAGGCATCTCCCATCAGATGTTATGACTGTTCCGAGATAATTGTACCGATTCACTTGTTGAAGAATAGTCCCATTTACTTGTATATTACATTGTGGTATTTCGTTCTTCCTAGTGACGACCATAACCTGTGTCTTTTTACAATTTAATTCTAACCCCAGTTGCTCACTGTGTACAACAACCGCATCTACTAATTGTTGCAGATCCTGCGCATTGTCTGCAATCAATACTGTATCATCTGCATATCTAATGTTATTGATGTTTCGTCCTCCAATGCTGATTCCATTTATATCTTCTACATTTCTGAAAATATTTTCACTGTATAGGGAAAAAAGATCTGGAGACATTACACATCCCTGCCTAACACCTCTCTTAATAGGCTGATATTGTCCCACTTCATTATCAATCCTTATGGCAGCTTGTTGTTTCCAATATATGTTTTTTATAAGTCTAATGTCTCTCACATCAATTTGTAGATCTGCAAGCATATCCACAATGTTAACATGTCTAACTCTATCAAAAGCCTTTGTGTTGTCAATAAAGCAAAGATAAATATCATTGTTTACTTCTATAGAACGTTCAATAACTGTTCGCAGCATACACACAGCATTTACTGTACCCTTTCCTTCTACAAACCCACATTGTTCTTCCCCTAATTCAGGTTGTATTTTCTTCCTCACTCTTTGCATGATAATTCGTAGCAAAATCTTTGTGATGTGACTCATTATACTAATTGTTCTATGTTGATCACATTCCAAGGCTCCTGATTTCTTTGGGATTGCAATAAATACAGAGTTACATAATTCAGGAGGTATATCTCCAGTATCATATAATGTGTTCAGCAGTCTGGTGACTTGATCTATTCCTATTCTTCTAAAGCTTTTATCATTTCTGTTGTGATGTTATCTGCACCGGGGGCTTTGCCAGCTTTCATATGCTTAAGAACATTTCGAACCTCCATCTTCAAATTTGGTGGTCCTTCATTATTAAATCTAATATCATACTGTTCCTCTCTGTTATCATCATAGAGGTTTTTCACATAAACTGTCCATACCTGTAGAATCCTGATCTTTTTCTATTATGATTTTGACATCTTTAGTTTTTAGACAGCCTGCTGATGTACTTGTTCTTTTATTAGTAATTTCCTGAATTCTTTTGTGCACTAATTTGGTATTTTGACTGTTGTGTTGTTTTTCAATTTCTAAGCACTTTTCCTCAAGCCATGCTTCTTTTGCCTCCTTACATAATATTCTGACTTGTCTGTGAATTTATTCATATGTGGCAGACTTTTTTTTTGTTGAGTCTTCTTGTTTCCATTAGTTGTAAAATTTCTTCAGTCATCCATTTCTTACCACCCACCTTCTTTAATTTTGGAATAGTTGTTTATGCAGCGAAACTGATTGAATTATTTAACATTTCTCATTGATCATTCACATCCTGGAATAATATCTCTAGATCAGACAATATATCAAATCTGTTCTGTACTTCTATGTTAAATTTGTTTTGTATTTCCTTGTCATTACTCAATGTACACAAATCAAATTTAGTGTCTCCTGTTATATACTTTCCTGCGCATTGTCTGCAATCAATACTGTATCATCTGCATATCTAATTATGTAGGGAGTTGTATGTGTCGGAGTGAGATGTGTGAGTGGGTGGAGGATGTGTGTGGGGTAGGGGTATTGTGATTGAGAGATATTTGGTTGGGAGTGGGTGGGGGGGGGGGTGTGGGTGCGTAGTGGAGGATGTATGCGTGAGTGAGTGTGTGTTGGTGGACGGGTAGGGGATGCGTGTGTGGGTGGGGAGAGAGAGGTGTGTGGTGTGTTGGTTGGTGTTATTGTGTGGGTGAGGTGTGTGGGTGGGGGATTTTTGTGGTGTGTGAGTGGGGGTATGTGAGGTGGATGGGTAAGGGTATCTGTGTGGGTGTGGGTGGGAATATTGTGTGGTATCTGGGTGGGGGATATGTGTGTGGTGTGTAAGTGGGGATGTGTTGGTGAGGGATATGTGTGTGTGTGGTGCGTGGGTTGGGAATAGTGCGTGGTAGGGGGTGTATGTGATGTGCGGGTGGGGGATTATGTGGTGGGGGATTAGGTTAAGGCATGTGTGGGTGGGTGAAAGTTGTATGTGTGGGTGGTGGGGTGTGTGTGAGTGGATTTGGGATGTATGGGTGGTTAGGGAGATGTGGGGGGGGGGGGGGTAGGGACATGTCAGTTGGTGGGGATGTGTGTGTATGGTTTGGGGATGTGTGAGTGGATGTGCGATGTGTGGGTTGGCGGGGGATTGTGGGTGTGGGTGGGGAATATGTTGTCGATGGAGATGTGGCTGGGGGATGGGTGGTTTGAGGTGTGGGTGGGGAGAGGATGTGTGGGGTAGGATGTGTATGTGGATGGGCATGGGATGTGTGCGTTGGAAGGGGAATGTTTGTGGGTGGCGAGTGTGTTTTGGTTGGGGGATCAGGTGAGGGCAGTGTGTGTGGGTGGGGGATGTGCGGGAGGGGGATGGGTCGGTTGGTGGGGTATGTATGTGTCCCTTGGTGTGCGTGTGTGTCGGTAGGTGGGGATGTGTATGTGTCCCTTGGTGCGCTATGTGTGGGTAGGTGGGGGTGTTGTGTGGGTGGGGTGATATATGGATAGGTGGGAGATGGGCTTCATAACATGGTAATTAGCCTTGTTTATGTTTACAACATTCATTTCACAATGTTTATATTTCTTCCTATGTAAATGTATAATGCTCTTGATGAACGAAAGACGAGTGATTGGAAGGGCCGAATGTAAGACGGGCCTGCGCGCTTATACTTGACTTTTCTTCAACTTTATCCTCAATGTTGCTGTAAGTAATCTGTGGTCACTATAACAATCAGCACTGGGAACTGTTTTTGCTATTGTTAACGCGTTTCTAAATCTTCTGCTAATCAGAATGTAGTCAATCTGGTTTCTAATCCTGCTATCAGGACTCCTCCATGTCCATAAATACTAGGGTGTTGCTTAAACCAGGTGTTTCCTATGATCATATCCTGATCTGTTGCCCACTCTACGAGTCTGTATCCTCTTTCATTTCTCTCTCTTAAACCATAGTTTCCTACTGTGTATCTATCACCTTGATTTCCTACTTTTGCATTGAAGTCTCCTATTATGATGTTTATTTCTGTATTTTTACATTTCTTGAAGGCAGACTCTATGTCATTATACAATTCCTCTACACTATCCAAGCTGTATTACCGCCTGCAAAAAACGGCATTACCCTCTTTGGACAACAGTCACCTTCAAATTATAGTATGTCCACATTTGTTTGCCGCAATATAAACATTCATATCTCAGTAACCAACTGAGGGGAAATTATGAGATTTAGTATATAACCTTATCATTATGTCCACCTAACAAAAAAAATTTGGTTCTGGAGATTTTACAGCAGATTTCAAAGTTTGTTTATATGCGGTATATAATTTACGCGTCTGAGATGAAATTCATAATTTTAAATATATTACAGTGTAGCCAGACAATCAGCGCTCAATGTTGAAATATTGTACGTGTTTTGAAGGGATTGGCCTTATGCCAACTACCCGCGTTGTTCTAACACCGACTGTTCAGAGGTGTCTCAAAATGTGGGTTATTTCATGAAACCTGATTAATATGGTTTTGCTTTTTTTTTTAAATCTTACCGCTTATCGCTAACATTGAAATGTGTGAATATTTTTCAATGGGATTTAATGCGAAATTGTACACTTCAAGAATCGCTATGAAGCTGTACACATATTTTTGTCAAGAAGCTGATAGAAAGAAACTGTTTTATACTATTACAAATTCCGAAAAAAAGAACAGTGCATGCATTGGGTTTGAGTCGATGGGTGCAAGAATCTGAAATTAAACCACCACGCAGTAACAAAACGGTAAGTAGAAAGATTATTGTAGACAGCTTTGACAAAGATGTCATAAGGCGAGCTATTATAAAAATGCTTTTAAAAGTCGACAGGGTCGACTTCATTGCACCGGGTTCTATCCCATATGGCTCGGTCTCTTTCCGCAGCGCGGAAAGCATCGCACAAAGCACGAACTCCGCAGCTCTAGCGACGACCCACAGAAGTCTCCGAAAAATTTAACTCGTGAACCGAAGGATGCGGCCCGGAATCGAACCCACGATCTTTGGAGCACGAGTCAAAAGGCATGACCACTTCGCCACGGAGACTCCTAAAATTATAAAAATTTAGGATTTTATTTCCAGGATTATCCAGCATTATAAAAATGCTGGATGCCAAAGAAACATTGACTGTAAGAAAACTTAGGGTTTGGTTGAGAAAGAACAATAACATAGAGCTATCCAAAACAACTTTGTGGAAAATTATAAGGACATTATCTTCACTTTTTGAAAGTACAAGGGCGGTAGAAATATTCTTTGCGAGCAACCGCATTTAGGAGACTTGAGAAGCAGATACCTACGTGAAATAAGGGAAATGCGCAAAGAAAATTATGACATAGTGTATTTGGATGAGACGTGGATTAATGCACACCACACAAGTGAAAAGGAATGGCAATCAATGGATGGAAAGATAAAGCGTTATGTGTCCAGTAGTAAAGGACAGCGTTTGGTCATAGCCTATGCTGGTAGTACTCATAATGGCTTATTATAGAATGCTGGGCTCGTGTTCGTATCAAAGCATACAGGCAATAGGGATTATCATAATGAGATCAATGGTAATGTATTTAGAGATCGGCTCGAGAATACAGTACTACCATCCCTTGATAGACCGTCTTGTCTAATCATGGACAATGCATCATATCACAATGTTGTTGCCCAAGAAGACAAAATACCTACGGCATCGGGCACAAAGGAAGCAATAAAGATATGGCTCCGAAGGGAAAATATACCATTTCCAGAAACATATTTCAAGCTACAGTAGTTGTCCCTTGTAAAACAGGCGCAAACAAGCAAGAAATTTCAAATCGACAAGTTGATAGAAGAGCATGGCCATAGGTGCTTGAGACTTCCGACCGTATCATTTTCATTTAAACCCTATAGAACTTGTGTGGGCTAAAATTAAAGGACAAGTGGCAGCTGCCAATACTACATTCAAATTGTCTGACGTCAAGATACTAACCCAGTCCGCGCTATTAAATATTGATAAAAGTTACTGGAAAAAATGTGAGGACCATGTGTTGAAAGAGGAAGAGGACTATTGGAGAAAGGATGGATTGAATTTTATGCAACCGAGAGCACTCATCAACCTACTGGAATCGTCCGACACAGATTAAGGTCTGAGCAGATCGCAGACCTTAATCTACGTGCACACTTACTGAGATATTTTGCTCCAACTATTCAGACGAATTGCAGGCCCTAAACATTACAGCAGCAGCATAATGTCAATGGCAACAGTTTGTATTCCACAGTGATGAATTTTCAATTCCGCAAGCCCTCAGCGGTGACAAACAACTGTTTTGGGGAAAAACACACACACACACACACACACACACACACACACACACACACACACACACACACACACACACACTAAACGCATTGAATACCAACAGAAGAGTAATATTGCGGTGGAAACTGACATATTGAGGCATAACAAGAAACGTGAGAGCAAACACGTTGTCAAATTAGGGGACAACACACGTGCATACGAATCAATCTATAAACTTCAATGAAAAGAGGACCAACATCTTGGTCGTTAAGAAGAAAGCCCACTACAGAGACACTGACAACTATTTTCATAGTGCAAAACAGGTAATCATGTTCAGTCTCTGAACGGTAAACAGCAGAGTAGACAGTCTTTCACGAAGACTGAAAGCGGGCCTGTCACCCATGTGTACGTGTGAACAAACTACACAGACAGCTGAACATATCCTTTAAAATAGAAACATGATGACTAAATTGCGGTATCATTTCTGGTCACTCCATACGCACATTAACGCACAGCTATTTGGAAGCTTTCACGAACTCAATATAAAAAGCTAACATGAATACTTGTGTAAACTTTATTAACCAGCAGCTGAAGAAACAAGAAGGAAATGAAAAATAAGGTAAGAAATATATTCCTTCTACTTTCCTGTTAATTTACAAATTATTTACCCCGTGCCTCTGTAAATTCTCTGTCTTTACTAATATTACACATTGCACCCCTCTCGGGATTCTCCGTGGTGAAGTGGTCAAGACGTCTGACTCGGGCTCCGAAGGTTGTATGTTCGATTCCGGGCCGCGTCCTTCATTTTGACGAGTGCAATTTTTTCGGAGACTCCCGAGGGTCGTCGCTGGAGCTACGGAGTTCATGCTTTGTGCGACGCTTTCCGCGCTGCGGAAAGAAACTGAGCCATATGGGATAAAAACTCGGTGCAATGCAGCCGACCCTGTCGATTTTAAGCTACTTCTTTCATTGCACCCACTCCCATACGAATCCGGATACGCCTTTGTGTGTCATCTGAATTGCATGAATTACCAAAATACGATAAGTAGATTGTGTGGTTGATATGAATAATCTGAATTGGCGGGTCTCCCATTACCGTAAACATAAATTTGTTAGCGAGAAATCACTAGTTGTTCAGCAAAACATCAAAGGAATGTCGCCGCTTTCGATGATTTAAGTTGTTTTTGGACATATCAAAGACATATTCCTTGGGTGGGGGTAAATATAAGACGGCTGGAAAAATTTCATAACGATGCAACAGACAGTTTTCAAAATAATTGATCGTGAATGAAGTCATTCTTTGTGGGACATACTGTAATATCCTATTTTGTGGCTGACTCGGTCACAGAATTTTTAATCTGAACCAGGGATGGACCCTAGTAACCTCTTTTGAGGTTGAACGGGGTAGGGGTAAATGGTATAATAGGGGGAAAAAAAGGTCTTCACCAGATTTACAAAGGGAGTTAACAAGCTTCATAAGATTGCTGCCCTCCCTTTCTCACTAAAACAAATGCAAATCACGAAAACAAATTCGCGGCACAAACCAAGCTAAAGGCTCCATTTAAGAGAACAACTTCCGTGATAGCATCATGCTTCAGAAGGCGACATTGTCACCAGGCTTGCGTAACAGACAAGTGACTTCGTGGCGCGTGACACCTGGATTACAGTTTTATATAGCTTTATATACTACCTGAGTGTGTGAATGGTCACGGTAGAGACATGTTGAAGATGTAGACCAGAGTGTTATGTTTTCTCTATTGTTTCTTGTGAAAAGGATATTTGTGAATTTTCTCAGCATTTATATTCAGGATGTACCGGGGTTTAATGAGTTTTTATTGAATTATTAATTCAGGAAAACAGTTGTCAAGAACTTATAGGGGAAAAGTCATGTAAGGAAAGTTTTTGTTTTAATAACTTAACTAAAATTTAACTAACTAACTAACTAACAAACTAACTAACTGACTGACTGACTGACTGACTGACTGACTGACTGACTGACTGACTAACTGACTGACTGAATGACTAACAAACAAACAAAGAAACTAACTAACTAACTAACTAACTAACTAACTAACTAACCAACTAACTGACTAACTGACTGACTGACTGACTGGCTGGCTGGCTGGCTGGCTGACTGACTGACTGACTGGCTGGCTGACTAGCGGGCTGACTGACTGGCTGGCTGGCTGGCTGGCTGGCTGACTGGCTGGCTGGCTGGCTGACTGACTGACTGACTAACTGACTGACTGACTAACTGACTGACTGACTAACTGACTGACTAACTGACTGACTGACTGACTAACTGACTGATTGACTGGCTGACTAGCTGGCTGACTGACTGACTGACTGGCTGGCTGGCTGGCTGGCTTACTGATTGGCTGGCTGACTGACTGACTGACTGACTGACTGGCTGGCTGGCTGGCTGGCTGGCAGGCTGACTGACTGACTGACCGACTGACTGACTGACTGACTGACTGACTGACTCACAAGCAAAGAAACTGTGAATGGTCACGTTGTTGGAGCATGTTGTATATGCAAACTTGGGAAGGTTCACCCGGTCAACAAATTCCCGCAGAAGCCGGATGTGTCGGCCTAACGGTGCAAGAACGCAGCTCTGCTGTAAACAGGCACAACGCAATCACGTCCGAAAAAAACTCTACGGATGAACGCAGAAAAAGAAGAAGAAGAAGAAGTATATGCAAATTAGAGTGTTATGTTTGGTATATTCTTCCTTGTGAAAAGAATAGTCGTGAATTTCCTCAGCATTTGTATTCAGAAAAATAGTTGTCAGGAACTTATAGGGGACAGAGTTTATTTATTTTTAATACGGCATAAGAGACTACGACCTCCAGCATGAGAATGAAGGTGGAAGCAGTAACGTAGCCTTCCGATGGTTGGAGATAACATTTGCAACGCACATTTCATTCATTACGGACTCACGGAGTATGCTTAATAAGGTGGAGAAAGAAATGTTTCGTGTGGAATGGTTTGCCTCGCTTCAGAAGTCAAAGATTGTGAGAATTGCATGGATTTTCTGCCCTGGCCATGTGGGAGTGCGGGGGAATGAACAGGCAGATAGACTGACAGGGAATGCTCCTCTTGGTGTTAGATTACCTATGGACATGGGCACCTGTGGGACCAGGTGGAGAAAGCGGTGGAACAGGCTGAGACCTGTATGTGGAGAGGAGATATGTAGCAAGTGTTCTGGACGAATCTCAAAACTGAGAGGGAAGACCAGGAGAACTTTCAATCAGATGTCGGCTGGAACGATTAGTAGTACGACTTTTCGCTGGCTGTTGAATGAGCGGACGGAACGCGTGTCGGGAATGTCCTGAGTGCAGTGATGTCGGTTCCTAGCTCATAATTCCTAACATACAAGCCAAGAAACTGTGAATGGTCACGTTAAAAGGAGCATGCTTTAGATGCAAACTAGAGTGCTGTGCGGTTGCTATATTATTTCTTGTGAAAGATACTCGTGAATTTTCTCAGCATTTGTATTCACAATTAATATATTTTTCTTTAAATTGAACTATTAATTCTCGGAAACTGTTGTCAAGAACTCATGGGGAAAAGTCGTGCAAGGACAGTATTTTTTTTTAACAATAAATATGTTTGAATGATTCAGCTTCCCCATTGCTTATATTCTGTTAATTATTTTAATCATTGAGTTGAATCAAAAACCGACATCACAGCATTCCAAAACACAGGAGTGCCAATTTGCCTAAACAATATGGAGCTGGCACCATAAACCCTATGTACCTTAACAGATTCAGTACCAAACAAAGATTAGGTTCGGACCAAACAAAAATGGGTAACGGAAAATGGGAAGTAGGATGTGTCACAGTTATGACTTAAAAGTTGTTAATATGGTAGCAGACGTGATGTATTATATATACTATTAAAGGGGGTTGCATAGGGAAAACTACAGTATTAATATTTTAACTGTAGTTTGATTTATAAGCCCATAGCAGTTACGCGAAGCTTGAGTAAGACGATTTATCATCCCATGGTACTTAATAGTTAAAGACTTGTACACAAGGTTCCTTTTCTTATTATTCACTCACCACACACCCAGTACATATGAAGATGCGTACAGGTTTGTTTACCTGTGGAAGTGTTGACGAGATTTTCCGTTGATCGAGTTTTGAGACCGTGATGACATTTTTCAAAATGTCCAGAACTTTCAAGCGGATTAATACAAGTTACTAATCATGAATAATTTTTTTTATTGTACAGGACGTTGCGATCAACGCCAACCTCTGGTTAATGTCCTAAGCAACTTTACGTTCAGTAGTTTGCCATTGCTTTCTGAGCGAGAAGTAAAAGTTGAATCCATGGGTACTGACCTCCATCAGAGATTAATGTAACAATCGGCAGTGATAGAAGTTGTTTTGTTACTGCTGCGGCTGCTGCTGCTGCTGCTGCTGCTGTTGTTGTTGTTGTTGTTGTTGTTGTTGTGTTGTTGTTGTTGTTGTTGTTGCTGTTGCACGAACCCGTCATTCGAGTTGTTCACACTTATACAACATGAACAGTTAGGAGAAAGTGGTGGTGATGATTTCGTCTCCATCCCAGTAGACAAACAATACGTTTATTTCAGTCTCGCTCGTGAGGTCTCCAATAGTGAATGCAAAGCTTGGGTGCTGAATGTCTACCATCACCACGGGGATTTTATATAACTCTTCCTCAATTTGAAGTGTGCAAAGCTTGGGTGATGAATGGCTATCATCACCGTGAAAATTTCCGACGACTTTCCTTCAGCCTCAAAGTGTGCAGTGCTTGGGTGATGAATGGCTACCATCATCGTGCGGATGTTTTGTATCTCTACTTCAGCCTCGAAGTGTGCAAAGCTTGGGTGATGAATGGCTACAATCATCATGGGGATGTCTTGTAACTCTACTTCAGCCTCGAAGTGTGCAAAGCTTGGGTGATGAATGTCTACCGCCATCGTAGGGATGTCTTGTGACTCTTCTTCAACCTCGTAGAATGCAATATGTGTGGTCCTAGGTAGACTGCATCTGTTAACCTCGGGGTGGTGAGAACAGATTACCTCATCCCATCGCCATTTAACATCTATTTAGGCAATTAAATGACACTCTGATTCACTGCCTTTCATTGGCTGCTAGGGCTAGTTTTGGGGATAAACCAATATTTCCAGACAGCGATTGCCTCCAAAGGCCAGACTTAGTCACAATGCTTTGTTTCGTTCCTTCTCCTGCCCTGTAACACGAGGACGAACATTATGAGTTAAAGTACATAACAGTGTATACGTACATTAATTATAATGAATTCGTAGTTCTTTCTTTGATAAGGTTTCTCACGTACTTTATGAGTTAAAGTACATAACAGTATATATAAGGGGCGTTCATTTGAAATCCGTTCGTGCCGCACCGCGCGTAATTGCGTACGTTGAATATGATCATGTCATAGTCATGTGATAAGTACTGACCAATGAATAAAAGAGCACGCGCTTATCGTCCCGTGATGCATAAGATTTGTTTCTGACCGTTGAGAAAATGGCCGGCTTGATCCAAAATCCGTGCAAAGAATCTCAAGAGCGGTGATTCAGTTTCTTTCATTTGAAGGATGTCGACCAGTGGACATTCATCGAAGAATGCAGGCAGCGTACGGTAACAAATCTGTGTCGAAGACAACATTGACAGACTGGGCACGAATTTTTCGGAAAGGACGTCAGTTCACGACAGATCTTCGACGGCCGGGTCAAGTGCATATTGTTGCAACAGAAAAAAACATCACCAAAATTGATGCAGCAGTACAGATGAACCATTGTCGAAGCAAACGTTCGCTAACGAAAGAATTTGATGTGTCAATTGGGACAATTCAAAAGGTCGTTCGTAAGAAACTGCAATATCGGAAGGTGTGTTCACAGTGGGTACCACGGATGTTGACCGACCACCAAAAAGAGGAACGAATGGGATAGTGTTTGAACCACTTGCTGCGTTACATTTCTCTTCCGCATAGTGGCAGGTTATGAATCATGGTGTCACCACTTTGAGCTGAGCAGCAAAAGAGAGAGCATGCAATGGAAGCATGCTGGATCACCAACAGCCAAACATTTCAAGCTACAGGTTTCCGCTGGTAAGGTTATGCAGAGCGCATTTTTTTTATTATGAAGGGCTATTGTTGGCCGACTTTAAAGAACCTGGTGTCAAAATTAACTGTACCCACTACTTGCAAAAACTAGACAAGCTGCAAAAAGCCATCAAGAATAAACGACCCGGCATGCTTTCTCGCCGTGTGATTTTGTTGCACAATAATGCTCGTCTGCATGTCGCAAAGATTGTGCAGGAAGCATTAGCAAGGAAGAAGTGGGGCATTCTGCAACATCCAGCCTATAGTCCTGATTTGTCACCATTGATTTTCATTTATTCGGACCTCTAAAAAAGCTCTCAAGGGGCAACGATTTCACACAGATGCAGACGTAATTTACGCGGTAAACACTTGGTTCAGTGGGCAACCACAATTCTTTATTTTTTTTTTTTTTGCGGACGGCATTCGGCGCCTACCTAATCAATATGATGCTTGCCTGAATGCCTACGGCGACTTCTTCTTACCAACCCATGGTGCATAATTCATTCAAATTGAATGCTTTGTTTAATTCTACCACACCTGTTAATGTTTCCTTCATGCTTTTGTAATAAAGCCATTGGAACGGGTTTCAAATGAACGTCCTTAATACATACATTAATTATAATGACTTCTTAGTTCTTTCTTTGATAAGGTTTCTCACGCTAAAACAATGCCATACATTTTATATCTATGTGAGAATTTTGATTAAATCTTTTTATTCGCAGACATCATGTTTCCTAGCTTTTTATTACCTCAAGCTTATATCAGGATACAATGCAGACTTGCCTGTTTGGTGTTGTTTTTAGTACTTCGACAACCAAGTGCATCAGGGATAGTAATTGACGCCACAGGATTTTTGTAAGTATTCTTCTTCTTCTTCTTCTTCTTCTTCTTCTTCTTCTTCTTCTTCTTCTTCTTCTTCTTCTTCTTCTTCTTCTTCTTCTTCTTCTCTTCCCACCCCTCCCCATTTATTCTTCTTCTTCTTCTCCTCCCTCGTCTTCTGTTACTACTGCTGCCTTGTATCGTCCCGTGGAGCGTTGGCCCTGAATCAACTGAAGCCAAATCCACCTATCTTTTGCCATCTCCTGCAGTTTCCTTCATGTCTTCCCCATTGTTGTCATCTATGGCTCTAATTCCCTTCTCCGCCTGTTTGGGTCTCCTCTATTATTTTATCTCCGTGGAATAAGACAAAGGGAAATTTTCTGAATCTTTATTTTTCCCAGGGCCAACGTCGTTGCCCCACCTCTTGATTCACTTTAATTTATTTTGTTCTTTCCCCGAGCTCCACGACGGTGATTCTGCCATACCGTTTTAGCTATTCCATGTTTCTAGTTTACTGGTAAGTGTTTTAATCGACTCCAGATTTCTTATCCATACAGCAGTTCTAATTTCACGTTAAATATTCTAAGTTTGATACCAGACGATCTGGCCGACACTCAAAACTGCGAGGAAAGGCCGGACGGACATTATCATAATCACTCTCATATTGTTACCAGCGGGCTGTGTGGCAAAGGAACCCAATTCGCAACCCCGCATACCACGTTCAAAACACAGATGCTGGCAATTTGGCAACAGACAATGGTATCAGTATCTGTTGTTCAGAAAGTAATGGCAAACTACTGAACGTAAATTTGCAAATAAATCACAATCAGTCAAAAAATTATGGGGTTGATTGCGACTTCCTGTAAGGGATATGCAATTAACTTAACTAGTACCATTAGTATTAAGACTCTTCGCTAGCTGTTGCAGATGAGGACGGATGCACGTATGGGAATGTCCCGAGTGATGAGATGTCTGTTCTTGATTCAAGTCAATTCAGTCAGGCGCAAGATTTAATTTCTTTTGACTTCCACAAATTTGATAGTACTTCTCTTGCCTTCCAGGGGCTGGAAGGATACGAACATTTGCAGATGATGTACTCGCGTGCAGGCAGGATAGGGGCAGAAATCAAACAGCTCAGGAATTGCAGGCGACACTGGACAAAGTGATGGATTGGTGCACGGAGATGAATGCTGTCATTAACTCAGAAAAGACATCTGTCTTGTGGTGCTTTCTGGACAATAGGATTGTTAAAGCTGAACTCCCAAACCTCACAATAAATGGAAGACATGTGAATAGAGTAAGCAGACCGAAGTGACGTCGGGCCCGTCGTGGAATATGCCTCAAGCTCCCGCGCTACAGCATCGAAAACTAGAAAATGGGAGGGGGGGGGGCGGGATAAACTAGACAGACCAAAATATGGGATAGAGAATAACGCTTGGAGCAATGAGAAGCACCCCTACAACAAAAATAGGAAAAGATTGCGGGTTTGGAGCCCTCGGATTTCCATAGAAATTATAAAACTGTCACACAGCTTGAAAAGCTAAAAGGGCTTTAAAATATTCCGTTGTGCTATTAAATTTCAATACAGGACTGAAACAAGGCTACTGAAGGAAAGTCCAGATTTCTTTGCACCAGAAACATATAGACGATATGCAGAAATAATAGACAATGATATATGGAAATGTGAATCTCTCACACCTTTACCATGGGCGAGCTGCATAGATTTACCAAATGCAGTTGAGGAAGTCCCATAAATAACCTCCAAAAATGAACAGTCAGAACAAAGATTTCTTTCATGTCACAGGCACATGGAAAAGTAATCCTATATAACATCTGGTCACGAGTGTCTACAAATGGTTACGGAAGTTACCGGCCTGGGAAGAACACCTGGGCCAATGCGGCAACATGTGCATTCGATGTCATTGAGGGCTTCCAGGATAAACAAGAGATGGTGGCGGTGGCATTTGACCTGGAAGATGCTTACAACAGGGTCAGGTTTGATCGTTTTATATACATTCTCATGGATATGGAGGTCTGCCTTTGAATTGTGAAATGGATTGTGGCAGGACTTTATAAGCGGAAAATCGCACTTCGCATGGGTTCATGGACTTCTGACCCCTGTATTATTACCCAGGGCTGCCACAGAGATCAGCCATGTCCCCAGTGCTTTTTAATGTATACAACATTTGGTAGAGTCTTGACATTCGAAGATGATGTGCTGGTGTATAGACATGGAAGAGAAGGGGAAAGAATGGCCGAAGACTTACAGTCGGCTGTAAACAGGGTGGCAGAGTGGTGCATAGACTCAGGGTCCCTAATAAATTCAGACAAGGCATCGGTTGTGTTATATTACCTAGATAACCGAATCGTGAAGGCAGATGTCCCACGTATTACATTGAATAGACGTCTTCTCAGTAGAGAGAGTAAATTGAAGTACTTGGGAATCACCTTCGACAGATGATTATCTTTTAAGGATTATGTCGAGGCTTTGGCGGTGAAGGCTGGAAAGCGACTTATTGCATAGAGGGCGATGGCAGCAATCGGGGTAGAGCAGAGGATTCTTTACATACTCTTTCGGCAATTAATAATTTCTGTCATTCAGTATGATTTGTGACTGCTGACAGTATCAATGAGCCAACTTGAAAGGTTGTAGCGGATACAGAATGCTGCCATCCGGGTGATCCTTGGGTGTACAAGGGACACACCAATTGTGTGCGTGAGGCATATCCTTGCACTATCAACTATTGCGGACAGGCACAGAGTCCTTCAAGCCAAATGGTACCTAAGAGGAGCTGCAGACAGGGATCACCTCCTGCATGAACCCATGGATATGGTCATGGGTCATAGACTTAGAAGAGGCAGGTTCTGGATGGCACAGGCAGAAATATCTATCAGCCAGCTGTGTGAAATAGAGAACATTAATAGTGAAAATGAATGGGTTAAAGTACTGGAAGACATGTCGGACTGGCACAAGGTAATAGTAACACTGGGTCGTGAGTGCGGAGAATAGGATTCAGGTCGCACAGTGTTTGAGGTGCAACAACTGATCCAGGGCAACACACCTCAAGGTGACATAGTGATCTACACCGATGGGTCAGTGGTAAAAAAACAGAACTAGTGGCTGGATTTCATTGCGAAGGACGATACGTGAAAAAGGAGAGTCTGGCATATGAGACTACAACCTCCAGCATGAGAATGGAGGTGGAAGCAGTAAAAGCTAACTTCCGATTGTTGGAGGTTAGACCGCTGCAACACACATTGTATTCGTTACGGACTCACGGAGTATGCTTAGTAATGTGGAAGAAGGAATGTTTCGTGTAGAAAGGTTAGCCTCGCTTCAGAGGTCATTAATTCTGAAAATTACATGGATTTTCTGCCCTGGTTATGCAGGAATGCGGAGGAATGAACAGGCTGATAGGCTGGCAGGGAATGCACCTCTCTGTGGTAGATTACCTATGGACAAGGGAGAGGTGGTCGGGTGCCTGTGGGACCAGGTGCAGAAAGCGGTGGTACAGACTGACATCCCATATGTGGAGAGGGGTTCTTGACAGTTCTCAAAGCTGAGAGGGAAGAACAGGAGAACTTTCAGTCAGATGACAGTTGGAATGATTAGTAGTATAACTCTTCGGATGTTGAACGAGGGGACGGAGTGTGTGTAGGAATGTTCTGATCAGTAATCGCCTGCCTCAATCTGAGCATCCCCCGTCAAATTGGGTGCTGATCCGCCTCAGCCTGTCTGCCTCAATGGGTGCTTGGAGCTAGTACAAATTCCGAATCGCGGGCTGTAAAACTAAGCACCAGGCACTAAAAAGAAAAGAAAAAAATAGAATCCTCAAGCTATGGCTTACAACCTGGAACATAAATACCACGTGTCCTGGAATTTTCACTGATCTGAAGAATACTGACGACGTGGGAAAAACGGCTGTGATTGATGCAAACTCAGTCGTCTTAACATTGATATTGCTGGCTTGCAGGATACTCACCTTGCTGATGAAAGGTCACTCAGGACAAAATATTACACCATTTTCTTGGGAAGGGTAGAGGGCATGAAGTGAAAAGACAACATGGCGTGGGCTTTTGCCTGTGTAGAATACACTACTGGGAATGATTGGAGTTCAAGCTGGAGGTAATGATAGACTATTATCCCTGCGCTTGGCAACCTCTTGTTGTTTTGCCACTATTATCACTGCGACACTCACTTCCACTGATGATGTTAAGTTTCATTCTATGAGGAGTTAGACTATGTGATCAAGGCAGCACCAAAATCTGACTACATGTATATGCTCTGTGATTTCAATGCTCGTGTGGGCAAGGACTCGAGTTTATGGCCAGTATGCCTTGCAAAATACAACATCAGTCGCATGAATGAAAATGGGCAAAGGCTGTCGGAGCATTGCAAAAGAAACGAACTATATATTAAAGACTCCTTTTTAAAAAAAAACAAAAGAGCGGCATAAGGTCACACGGAAATACCCAAGATCCGGCCATTGGCATCAGCTGGACTTCTTCATCACACGGAGACAACATTTGAACCAAACATCATTAACCCGAAGTTATCACAGTGTTGATTGTGATTCTGATCATTCTTTAGATGTTGCAAGGGTTAGACTGAGATCAGAGAGAATCTACATGGATAAACACAAATCTATCCTCAGGATTAATATTATCAACACCAAAGATCCTGATAAGTGTTTTGAGTTCCAACAGCAACTTGACGACTCTGATACATCAGAAAATTGTACAGCAAGTGAAAAGTGGGGTAAACTTAAGTAGACTCTTTCTAAAACAGCGGTAGGGGATTCTGACACTGTGGATCTTAAGAGGCAGGACTGGTTTGCAGCAAACAGCCAGACACTGCAGCTCTTGATTGATAGAAAGAAGATAGCTCTCTAAAGAAACAAAGAAAGATCAAAGGGAAACACTCTCAGTGGGCTGAGGCAAGTTAGGAAGGATGTGAAAAAACCTGCCAGACAGTGTGCAAATGATTATTGGATCAAGTTATCCGAGTACATTCAAAATTCAAGTGATAAGGGAAACATCAGAATCGTGTATGAAGGGTATATAAGGCCAGCGGTCCAATAATTAAAGGAAGTGCACCTCTGAAACCTTGACTGGAGAAATCATCACTGATAAAAAACAGCAGATGGACAGATGGGTAGAGCACTATTTAGAGCTTTACTCAAGTGAGACCAAACTAGCGGATGATGCCCTCAACGACATAGAGGCTCTACCAACTCTTGACCACCTGGACACACTTCGCACCGTAACAGAAGTCAGAAGTAAAGTGTGCTATTAATGAACTTGCGTCTGGCAAGGCTCCAGGTAAGGATAGGATTCCAGTAGAGGTTATCAGGAGTGGGCAAGACACACTCACTCTGCAGATACACCAGTTAATAGAGCTATGCTGGCGAGAAGGACAAGTCCCACAGGATTTCAAAGATTCAAGCATCATAACACTGTACAAGAACAAGGGAGATCAGAGCGACTGTAACAACTATAGGGGTATCTCACTTCTGTGTATTGTTGGGAAAGTATTTGCCAGAATTGTTCTGCGCAGACTTCAAGTCCTAGGAGATCAAGTCTACCCCGAATCACAGTGTAGCTTTCTACGGAATCGGCCTACCAATGATATGATATTCTAATTGCGACAAATGCAAGAAAAATGCCATGAAAAGAATCAACCACTGTTTATTGCCTTCATCGATCTCACAAAGAATTTTATTTGGTCAGTCGTGGGGGTCTGTTCAAGGCACTAAAGAAGATCGGCTGCCCGCCAACCCTTCTGTCCATTGTGAAATCGTTCCACACAGACATGAAGGGTATAATCAAGTTTGATGGTACAGCTTCAAAAGAGTTAGAAATCAAGAGTGGAGTTAAGCAAGGTTGTGTACTAGCTGCCATCCTCTTTGGATACTTTTCACTTCTACTGAAATATGCCTTTCGTGATCAGGATAGTGGTATATACATTCACTCACATTCAGATGGCAGCCTCTACAATGCTCAGAGATTGAAGACCAAGACCAAAAGAGGGTAATTGATCAGAAAGTTGCTTTTTGCAGATGATGCTGCAATTACGACACACTGGGGAAGAATTACAACGTCTACTATCTACATTCTCCAATGCTTGTTCTGAATTTGGTTTAACAATTAGCAAAAGGAAGACACAGATTATGTCACAAGGTGCACGTGGGGTACCTTCAATCTTTATTGGCGACGTCGAACTGGAGATAGTACACCATTTTACATATCTAGAATCAGAGGTAAACAGAAAATTATTCCTAGATCAGAAAATCAACATCAGGATCGGCAAGGCAACAACAGCAATGAACAGGTTAACAAAAACAGTCTGGGAGAACAAAAATCCTGGTCTGTCAAGCGTGTGTCCATAGCACTCTTCTTTGTGGCAGTGAAGCCTGGTCAACTTATTCATACCAAGAGAAACATTTAAACAGCTTTCATAAGCGTGTCTGCGAAAACTACTTGGTATTAAGTGGCAACACAAAATCATAGATACTGAAGTATTGGAAAGATCGATTGTGTGATTCCATGCTCAGTCTTCGAAGACTTTAGATGGAAAGCCACATTAGGAGGATGGATGAAATACCAAAGGATACCATTTTTGGGGAATTACAGATGGGTAAGAGATCTCGTTAGAATTAATAAAACATCGACAGGAACTGAAAACGAAAGGAGAAACCGATAACAGTAGGACGAAGTATGAATCTTTAACACGGGAAATAAGAAAGAACACAAGAAAGGACAAAAACCAGTATATACAAGATTTTGAATTAAAATAGAGCATTATCGTAAGAATGGAAGAGATTACGAAATGTTCAAAGAAATGAAGTTATTGACTAGAAATATTCAACCTCAAATAAATGTTATCTGGGACAAGTTGGGAAATACCTTAACAGAATCTATACAAATTCTAGAAAGATGGCAAGAATACTGCAGTGGAATGTATGATGTGAATTATATACATGAAACAATGACAGCAGAGACAGAACCTGAACCCTCATTAGATGAAATTGCATGGGCAATAAAGAACCTGAAGAATGGTAAATCACCAGGATGTGATGAGGGACCAGCTGTACTAATTAAAGCGGGAGGAGAAGAAAGCATACACATCTATTATTACGCATTATGTAAAAAGATATGGAAATATGGTATATGGCCAAAAGATTGGAAGAGAACTATATTCATTCCAATACCAAACTAGGGCAACCTGAAATTATGCAACAACTATAGAACTGTTGCCCTGATCAGTCATGCAAGTAAAATTCTACTAAAAATCATAATGGGAAGACTTCGTAAGAAAATGGAAGAAGAAATTAACGTGGTTCAAGCTGGATTTAGACAAGGAAGAGGAACAAGAGATCACGTACTCAACATGCGTTTAATAATAGAGAAGTGCAGAGAATTTAATGTAAACCTATTCTCATGTTTTGTGGATTATTCAAAGGCATTAACTGCGTACAACATCAGAAACTTTGGAAAATCATGAGGAATATGGGCTTTCCATCACATGTAGTACAACTCATAAAAATGCTCTATCTAGACCAACAAGCAGCGGTTAGAATAGATGGTGAGACATCAGATTGGTTTGACATCAAGCAAGGAGTCCGTCAGGGCTGTGTGCTGTCACCCTATTTGTTTAACTTGTACGCCGGAAATATAATGAGAAATGTCAGAGATGATATAACCAGAGAGCAATATGATGCCCTAAATATCGGTGGTCTTGACATACCAGAGATTCGATATGCTGATGCTAGTAGTATATTGAGGTTTCCAGACACATATTATGCAACCAGAATCTGGAGGCTGTATAACAGTGTCAAAAGAAGTAACAAGACTTGATCTGGACTGAAACTTTATACTTTATTCTCAAGATGACAGGCCGTGTCTTCTCAGCTGGACTATCGGATGTTGACTAACCTTAACAACCTAATACGTCACGATTGAGCATCTCCCACCCCTTTCAGTCTCAATGCTCAATCGTGCTGTATCTGTGTTTCCCACTAGATCTTAATTATACCCAATACTGTTACACCTCCCCATGTACGCATTCAGTAACTAGTGGGAAACCATGGTTGGTGAACGTGTGTGCACGAATGGATAGACGTATCCAGGGTCTGCACACATGTAGAAAAAAAAAACTGTTTGGATTAACAGAGTTATCATACGGGGTATTATATAAATAAAAGTCGAAGAAGAAGTATATGGGGGGAGGTTTTATTAGCAGACCATATCACTGGGAGAAGAAGTAAAAGAGATATTATTTACTCAAACTTGATTTTTCTCCCTGTGTTGTTGATAACCATTACTGGAAAGGTTAAGTGTTTATCCAACTCCATTACTCCATCTGGAACCTCCAAACCAGGCTCATCAATTATTTCCTCTTGTAACTCAGTGATTCTGACTGTGTTTCCTTCTACATAATATGGGTTTCTCTTCAGCTTCGCTTGTATCAAATTAATCGACTGTGGTTTTAACGTCGTTGTCATTTTAACCCTAACTAGTGCTGATATATGCATATCCTCTTCCATTTCTATATATACGTCTCTGAATTTTAACTTATGTAAATCATAAAAAAGTCTTATTCCATTCTTTATCAAAAAATCTCTCCCTATCAACATATTTCTATTTAAACCCCTCACTACATGAAAAAGGTGTCTTATGTTGATCCCTCCTAACTTAAAATTTATCATTGTTTGTCCAACTACTTGTAAATTCTGTCCAGTAACAGAGTGTAAATTATTACTACACTTAAATACTCTACAATTTCTTACTATTTTGTATAAAAAACTTTCTTTTACTACACTAACTTGAGCTCCGGAATCTATTAATGTACGGACTCTATACTTCCCTATTTCTAATATACACGAGCTATAATCTGTTTTATCTTCTATAAATTTCTTGACTTCATCTAGTTGAAAATATTCTCTGTTCGAGCTATTATACTTGTTATTAACATACTCTCTAACACTTGGGACCCTATTATTTACCCTCCTATCATAGGTCCTGTCTAATAGGTAGGGCGCCGATTTTCCTGTGTTCTTGTACCTGTAAAATTCCTGTGTCTATCAACAACATTCCCAGTCACCCTATTATTATCATATCTACCCTGTGTATTCGACTGGACACGCCTGTTATTACAAAAACGAGAAACATGTCCCCGTTGACCACAAACCCAACAGACAATATTTGTGTTATTTGTGTTTCCCACTGACTCACTTGTAGGGTATCTCACATTTCTTCTTTCAACATAATCGTTCATATTTCTACCTTGTAAGGTTTGTATACCGCCTCTCCTATTCCATCCGAATCTTGTTTGTCCTATTTCCATGGGTTCCTCAACTCTATCGTCTCGACTACTTCCCACTTCTCTTCCTGTTCTTAATCTAAACCTACGTCTCAAATTTTCCTCTTGTACCGCGATATCCACCGCTTGTGATAACCT
Organism: Cepaea nemoralis; assembly: GCA_014155875.1. Classification (NCBI taxonomy): domain Eukaryota; kingdom Metazoa; phylum Mollusca; class Gastropoda; order Stylommatophora; family Helicidae; genus Cepaea; species Cepaea nemoralis. The sequence goes on along the minus strand of JACEFZ010003316.1, from coordinate 26,079 downwards.
CTCAGGGTTTTCCCTCATCAACTTAAGTTTCAAACCATCAGATTTGATGCCATCTACAAAAATCCCTACTAACATCCTTTCCACCTCCTCCCCTCGTACATTCTGTCCTAAGAATGCTTCTTCAGCCAGGTTAATCAACCTATCGCTAAACAATTGTACCGTCTCTCCGTTATTTTGTTTAGCCTGCCTCAACACCGAAAACGCATGTTGTGGATCCGTTATTTCCGCATATTTCCTTGCTAGGTCTTCTTTGAACTGTTCCCACGTCTCATCTACTCTAGCCTCTAATTTTCTTCTGATATGATCCGAAACTGGTTCCGTTGCCGTCTGATAAGCCAGTCTCATTTTTTCTTCATCTGTTGCTGAGATCAAATAGGCATATTTTTCTATAGAGGTGACCCATTTCTTATAGTCTCTGGCCTGTCCACTAAACTTTACAATTTCTGTTGCCATCCCTTGTTGTTTAATCACCATATTAAGTCGGCCTACTGCTGTTCCCACGCCTGTCAAAACCTGGGCCAAGTTATCCGGTTCTGCCATGCTGAAAAATATACTGAAATAAAGCAAAGAAAGCACTACACAATTTCAATTTTCTAATTTAAGGAAGATGTGCTGAGGTGTCCTGTTCCGTTTTGCTGAAAAATACTAAAACAAAGCAAGCAACCAATCAAACAATTACAATTTCCCAAATCCCAAACAGCACAATTCAGTTGGTTATAATATTGTAAGATATTACATTAATCAGAAGAAGCACCAACGATATCCTGTCTGAGCATAGGAAGAATGAACCCTGTCCTCAATAAAAAAACTCAAATTTGTGGCAATCAGAAGGTTCCTTGTAGATATAATGTCCACAATAATGTCCTGTACTCCACTCTAATTTAGAAATTCGGAACCTCACGGGAGACCTCGAAATACACAACTTTTACTCTGAGTCTATTTCCTTAAATTAATCCGTTACCTTCTTTTACCAACTTACGGATTCAGTTCAACCAACCAGAGCCCGCATCAAGTGAAATTTAGTCTCAGAATTCAGGTGGCGGAGTTCAGACATCACTTCTCTTCCCTCAGGTATTTTCGTCCTTCTCGTGGGCTGCCAGAAAATTTTCAACCCCTGGTTGGGTCACATCTCATGGGCTGCCAGACAAATCTTCGACCCACTGGTTGGGTCCCTTCCTTGATTCTCAAGTGGGTACTTCAACGTCGTATGGAATGGGTCATAGGAATAACGAGGCCCAAAAATGGATTAGGTGTGTTTGGGTCATAGGAATAACGAGGCCCAAAAATGGATTAGGTGTGTTTGGGTCATAGGAATGACGAGGCCAAAAAATGGATTGGATCAGCCAACGGCTAGTGATGACCTGACCTTGAACGAGTTCGGACTTCTGATAAAATCTTGAACTTAAATTGGAGGCAAGTCCCTTGAAAGTGGCAAGGTTCAAGCAACGGCCAGGTTAGGCCCCTTGTAAATGATTAAGTTCAGACAACGACCGTGGTAGGCCAGCCATTACCTTCATAATTTGTCTTACAGCATGCCGCCAGTGGATAGTTGTTGTTGGCCGGCCTAGATCAACCTCAGATTCTCGGTCACGGCACCATTTATTACTTCTATAACAGTGTCAAAAGAAGTAACAAGACTTGATCTGGACTGAAACTTTATACTTTATTCTCAAGATGACAGGCCGTGTCTTCTCAGCTGGACTATCGGATGTTGACTAACCTTAACAACCTAATACGTCACGATTGAGCATCTCCCACCCCTTTCAGTCTCAATGCTCAATCGTGCTGTATCTGTGTTTCCCACTAGATCTTAATTATACCCAATACTGTTACAGCTGATAGGGTTTATGAAGGAAATATGGGAAAAATTGTCGACTCGGTAAATTTTTTGGCGGCGTGTGGGAACGGTTTTTTGACGGGTGTCTGTGAAAGTAATTAAGGTAAAAGTATTTTTAGTTGGTTGGTTCTGTACTGGAAAGAGAGGGTGTGAAGGGGAAAATTATTTTGGTTACGTAGGGTATATTAGTATGGGTAGTGATGTATAAACAAGGGTGTGATGGGTCGTGGTTTCTACTCATGGGTTGGATATATGGTGGTTACGTATATGAATGTGTTCACTATGCATGGTGAGTAATGCATAAACAAGGGTGTGATGGGTCGTGGTTTCTACTCATGGGTTGGGTATATGGTGGTTACGTATATGAATGTGTTAGTATGCGTGGTGTAGTGATGTATAAACAAGGGTGTGATGGATCGTGGTTTCTACTCATGGGTTGGGTATATGGTGGTTACGTATATGAATGTGTTCACTATGCATGGTGAGTAATGTATAAACAAGGGTGTGATGGATCGTGGTTTCTACTCATGGGTTGGGTATATGGTGGTTACGTATATGAATGTGGTCACTATGCATGGTGAGTAATGTATAAACAAGGGTGTGATGGGTCGTGGTTTCTACTCATGGGTTGTATATATGGTGGTGGTGTAGACATAATGTGTCTGTTCGTGGTGAGTAATGTATAAACTGCCAAGGGTGTGATGGGTCGTGGTTATACTCGACGAAGTAAGAGGTGTAGATGGTTACTATCATCTGAACAGTGTGATAGTAGTGTCTAAGTGAAAGTAAAGGGTGGTATGTAGCTTATTCACTACCATCATTACAAAGGAAATCTTATAAAGTTGTAATGGGTATGGTGGTAAGGTGTATTAGTGATCAAGTAGGAGTGATATAGGGGTGGTCATAAATATAATAAGAGGTGTTCGCAGTTACACACTGGTCAACCAGTGGTCAAGCAATGGTCAAGTAAGGGTCATGTAGTCAAGTAACGAAATTTTAGGGAAAAGTGATTGTAATGAGATGGTGATGATTAAAGAGTGGTAAATTAGAGATCAAGCAGTGGTCAAGCAATGGTCAAGTGGTCAAGTAAGGAACATTTTAGGGAAAATTGGTCGTAGTGACATGGTAATGTTTAAATTAGTGGTAAATTAGTGGTCAAGTAGTGGTCAAGCAGTGGTCAAGCGGTGGTTAAGTGAGGAAAATGTTAGGGAAATTTTAGGGAAAAGTGATTGTAATGAGATGGTGATGATTAAAGAGTGATAAATTAGTGGTCAAGCAAGGAAAATTTTAGGGAAAATTGGTCGTAGTGACATGGTAATGCTTAAATTAGTGGTAAATTAGTGATCAAGTAGTGGTCAAGTAGTGGTCAAGCAGTGGTCAAGCGGTGGTTAAGTGAGGAAAATTTTAGGGAAATTTTAGGGAAAAGTGATTGTAACGATATGGTGATGCTTAAAGGGTGGTAAATTAGTGGTCAAGTAGTGGTCAAGTAGTGGTCAAGTGGTCGAGTGACCACTTAAATTGTAGAGGACGATGTGCCTAAGATTATGGTAGTGATTAAAGTGATCGATGACGTGGTCAAGCAGTGGTCAAGCAGTGGTCAAGTAGTCGAGTGACCACTTAAATTGTAGGGGAAAGTACGTATAGTGCAATGGTGGTGGGTAAAGTGAGGAAGAATCAATAGTAGTGATAATACTACTACCAATATTAGCGACAAGCACAAAGACAACCAAGTACATACTTGATACACACAAATACAAAGACAACGAAACACACACACACGTACACACATACAGATACAGAAGTACAGACAAACCATACCATTACTACTGTCACAACAACAGCTATACACAAGTACACACCCATAATCAAAGACACAAAGAGGGTCACACACACACATACAAACACAAAGGCAACCATACACAGACAACCCATACCATTACTACTGTCATCACAACTATACACACACGTGTACACACATACAAGCACAAAGTCAACCACACACACCCATAAACATCCACTCAAGTACAGACACAGGAAAACAAAGAAGCAAACAAGGACAGACACACTCACCCATAATCAATTACACAAATACACACCTACAAACACAAAGACAACCACACACAGACACATTTGTACATACAGACATACACATAAAGACAGACAAGCACAAAGACAAACCATACCATTACTACTGTCACAACAACAGATATACACATGTGCAGACACACTCACCCATACACAAGAACACTCAAAGACAAATACAAAGACAGCCAAGTACACACACACACATACACACCCATCGCCTAGGATTACTACTGTCATCACAACTATACTCAAGTACAGACACACCCATCGCCTAGCATTACTACTGTCATCACAACTATATACAACCACGTACAGACACGCGTACAACAACAAAGACAGACACAAAACACATACAGACACCCATACACACTTGATACACTTGTACATACAGACACATAAGTACACAAAAAACAAAGACACACCCAAAACATTACTACTGGTACCTCAACCAGTACAGATACACTTACCCATAAGACTAAACTATACAAACCACATACCCCCTTTTGGTAAAGAACGCGGATGTCCGAGACAGCCCCTACGTCATCACCGCCATGTGCAAAAGTCATTAAGTGGTAGCATGAGTCATCGGTTTGTGGGAAGCAGGCGGGCGGCGTGAGAATAGCTTGTCTACAAAATTGCTACGTCAGCTATGTAGGGTGCAGACCCAGTGTATAAAATAGAAGGCGTCTCTTGTGAGCACAGTACCAGTTCACGGGCTGACTTGGGTATCTACAGAGGTGCTTCAGGGTGGTGTGAGCAGTGTTTGTGTCGTCGGCAGATATTGTTCACGTGCTGACTTGGCTAGCTACAGCGGTGAAACTTGGTGTGAGCCTTAGTCGTGTCGTCGGCATCTGATAAAACAGTGAAACATTGTATACAACAGAACTTTTTCGCTGTTGTAAAAATCGAAAGTGTGACTTATGACCAGTTTATCAATATGACCACCAGATCTACTTTCACGTGTTCAGTGTGCGACAAAGCCTATTGTTATAAGTATAACCTTAATCGTCACATTCGGACCATTCACGGTACGAAACCACACTTATGTCATATCTGTGGACAACTTTTCAACAGAAAAGGCAATCTACAAAGACACATACGAACACACCATCAACCACGTATGAATACATCAAACACTACAACAGCAGAGACGACAGCACCACGTGTATATTTACACCATCATCGTAGTCTAAGTCAAGTACCAGACTACCACCACTGTGACTTCAATGATAACCTTACCCGCTACAATGGGAACATTCACAATGATTATCCCTGTCAGGTACGTGACAATCTATACAATTCGAACCTACAACGTTACTTACATCACCAGACACCACGAGAAAGGATGACACCCTTAGACACCCTGGCAACAAGTCCACTCATAGTAGCAGAGGATATCCAACCAAATGATAGAGACAGCTTGGCAGCCCTTAAGGCGTACTGCAAGGACCTCTCGATTATGCTACCCAATCAAGTGGTAGTATTAGAAAAAAGTGTCGACCACCGCTACCGGGTGGTTTTGTATGATAACAAGAAGTATTCAGATATCTTGTATGATATCTCATGTGTGATGACTTCGACAATAACAACTGTGTTGTTTTTAGTCAATCAAGCTATATCAGAGCCCAGAAGAATGAAGATCACTAATCCAGAACTTTTTGGTTTTTCACTAATCATGTATGTCATTGATTTTTTTCTTATGATATATCACTAAACTGTTTTGATGAATATGTTGTGAACACACATATTTTGGTGATAAAAATATTGAAATCAAGATTTTTGTTTTGTTGATTTTCTTTAGTGGGTTGTTTTCATGACGTCTTTTTTCTTGATGGAACAGAGACACATACAGACATGCACAGAGACATTTTATACAGACATGAACAAACTCGGGGGGAAAGTTATGGCAAATACAGAAATATTTCAGTCAAATGTATGAAAAGTAGGAAACTAACCAAATAAGGGAAGATACTGACCAAAATATGAAATGTCTCGCCCAAATTTATGAAAAGTATGACAATATGATTACCAAATGGGAAGAGACTTTCAAGCAAATTTATAAATATTTCAACTAAACTTATAAAAACTAGGAAAATTTGTCAACCAAAAGGGAAAAGGTCAACCAAATACTGAAATATCTCAACCAAAACTTATAAAATTATCATCAATTCTTATAAAAAATAGAAAAATGCGTCAGACAAATCGAAAAACGTTGGCCAAATACAGATATAACTCGAACAAACTTATAAAAAGATAGGAAAACATATTACCCAACACAACTAAAATGTTGACCAAAGTTATAAATAGCACATCCAAACTTATGAACAGTAGGAAACTTTAAATATTGAGCACAACCCACTACTGGCAACGCCGATCACATTCTGGTATGAACCTAAGGCCTATCCACGTCAATATGGAAGCACTATACTCGAGTTTCGCCCTCATTTGAGCTCTTCAGTAGTGTATATCCCTGCCGGATCCGGAAACAGTCCCGGATCACGCGTGTGAAGCGGGTGTGTAAGCACGCGGCATACACTGGACACACCAAATTATCACAACAGAACATCAGAACGCTACCCATCGTAGGCTATGCTCAAGATTGCCAAAAGGGTGACATATTATTGACGTGGATAGGCCTTAGGTTCATACCAGAATGTGATCGGCGTTGCCAGTAGTGGGTTGTGCTCAATATTTAAATTTCAAATCCCGAAGCAACCACATAATCAGTAGGAAACTTTGTTAACCTTATAAAAAATAGGAATATTTGTCAAATAAAGTGAACCAAGTAAAGACATATTTTCAATCAAACTTATAAACGTGTCATCCAAAGTGATAAAAACTAGGAAAAGCTGTCAGTCAGTCTAAGAAATAACTATGGAAAAGTAAGAACTGTGTCGACCAAACTAGGGCAAAGGTGTTACCAAAATTATGAAAAATGTAACTTCTGTAGTTATCTCATACGTGTCTTGAACTTTTATCTGAAAACCCGTTATCAATGTCACCACTTTCTCGATTTTACATTACCGAAACCTCCAACTTCACCGTATCTGCTACAGAAACCCTTATACAGACTAAGCACTCATCTCTCCACACTCTTGGTTTCTTTCTAACACAAACTGGTCACATCAACAAGAACTTCAAACCTCCATTGTACACGTGGTCCATTGAAACAGACATAACAACATTTATGGTAAGGTCGTCTATGGTTCCAACTAGTATAGTTTCTGTATCATCTAGGTATTCATCATCACGGAACCATTTCCCATGGCTGCCAGCTTCAACTTTCCATACCACAATGTCTGCTACACTATCCTTTCATTGTTCCAGCTTTCAACAATACAACGGTTTTTTTCTCGAAGTCTGCCTAAAATAGCATTTCTTAGGGTGTCCACTCCTAGCGCACTTTACCATTTCACATCTGCAATAACGACAAGTCTGCAAGCAACCACCACTGTCTGTTATAAACTCGGCCTTTCTTAAAAACACGCCTACCATTAGTGAACTCATGAATACCAGCTACCACATCTTCTAACCGACTTTCAATGTTTCATAACAAATAACACTAACATTCGTTTTGATTACAGAACAATATAATTTCTGGTGACTAGGCAGATTTTCCAACCTAATGGAGGTAAAGCATCTGTCCCCCTAACCTACTAAGCGCTATTCTAGACAACGAATACGGTCATCGATCAGCACCCCTAAGAAGAACTTGAAAAAACAACAGAGATTGGGTTCCTGAGACGAATTATTTGAATTCGTTGGACTACCACAGTAATTAATGATGAACGCCTAAGGAAAATAGAGCATTATATACACCAAACACAACAAACTCTTTCTTACTAACCCTAACCCTAATTATACATCATTTAACCCTAACCTAACCCCTAACCCTAACGATTCACCAAACACAACAAGCTCTTTCTGTAAGAGACATAGACACAAACCACTGTTAGAAAGCGAAAAAGTTAAATTTTAATTAACACTTAAAAATAATAAATCGCAATTTTATTTCGCTTCACTTAATATACAGATATAGACTAAGTATAGGTATAGGTATAGGTATAGGTTATGTATAGGACTATATCGAGCTTACATTTTGCGCAATAAAATTGCGATTTATTATTTTTAAGTGTTAATTAAAATTTAACTTTTTCGCTTTCTAACAGTGGTTTGTGTCTATGTCTCTTACAGAAAGAGCTTGTTGTGTTTGGTGAATCGTTAGGGTTAGGGGTTAGGTTAGGGTTAAATGATGTATAATTAGGGTTAGGGTTAGTAAGAAAGAGTTTGTTGTGTTTGGTGTATATAATGCTCTATTTTCCTTAGGCGTTCATCATTAATTACTGTGGTAGTCCAACGAATTCAAATAATTCGTCTCAGGAACCCAATCTCTGTTGTTTTTTCAAGTTCTTCTTAGGGGTGCTGATCGATGACCTTATTCGTTGTCTAGAATAGCGCTTAGTAGGTTAGGGGGACAGATGCTTTACCTCCATTAGGTTGGAAAATCTGCCTAGTCACCAGAAATTATATTGTTCTGTAATCAAAACGAATGTTAGTGTTATTTGTTATGAAACATTGAAAGTCGGTTAGAAGATGTGGTAGCTGGTATTCATGAGTTCACTAATGGTAGGCGTGTTTTTAAGAAAGGCCGAGTTTATAACAGACAGTGGTGGTTGCTTGCAGACTTGTCGTTATTGCAGATGTGAAATGGTAAAGTGCGCTAGGAGTGGACACCCTAAGAAATGCTATTTTAGGCAGACTTCGAGAAAAAAACCGTTGTATTGTTGAAAGCTGGAACAATGAAAGGATAGTGTAGCAGACATTGTGGTATGGAAAGTTGAAGCTGGCAGCCCTGGGAAATGGTTCTGTGATGATGAATACCTAGATGATACAGAAACTATACTAGTTGGAACCATAGACGACCTTACCATAAATGTTGTTATGTCTGTTTCAATGGACCACGTGTACAATGGAGGTTTGAAGTTCTTGTTGATGTGACCAGTTTGTGTTAGAAAGAAACCAAGAGTGTGGAGAGATGAGTGCTTAGTCTGTATAAGGGTTTCTGTAGCAGATACGGTGAAGTTGGAGGTTTCGGTAATGTAAAATCGAGAAAGTGGTGACATTGATAACGGGTTTTCAGATAAAAGTTCAAGACATGTATGAGATAACTACAGAAGTTACATTTTTCATAATTTTGGTAACACCTTTGCCTTAGTTTGGTCGACATAGTTCTTACTTTTCCATAGCTATTTCTTAGACTGAGTGACAGATTTTCCTAGTTTTTATCACTTTGGATGACACGTTTATAAGTTTGATTGAAATATGTCTTTACTTGGTTCGCTTTGTTTGACAAATATTCCTACTTTTTATAAGGTTAACAAAGTTTCCTACTGTTCATAAGTTTGGATGTGCTATTTATAACTTTGGTCAACATTTTAGTTGTGTTGGGTAATATTTTTTCCTATCTTTTTATAAGTTTGTTCGAGTTATATCTGTATTTGGCCAACGTTTTTCGATTTGTCTGACGCATTTTTCTATTTTTTATAAGAATTGATGATAATTTTATAAGTTTTGGTTGAGATATTTCAGTATTTGGTTGACCTTTTCCCTTTTGGTTGACAAATTTTCCTAGTTTTTATAAGTTTAGTTGAAATATTTATAAATTTGCTTGAAAGTCTCTTCCCATTTGGTAATCATATTGTCATACTTTTCATAAATTTGGGCGAGACATTTCATATTTTGGTCAGTATCTTCCCTTATTTGGTTAGTTTCCTACTTTTCATACATTTGACTGAAATATTTCTGTATTTGCCATAACTTTTCCCCCGAGTTTGTTCATGTCTGTATAAAATGTCTCTGTGCATGTCTGTATGTGTCTCTGTTCCATCAAGAAAAAGACAACGTCATGAAAACAACCCACTAAAGAAAATCAACAAAACAAAAATCTTGATTTCAATATTTTTATCACCAAAATATGTGTGTTCACAACATATTCATCAAAACAGTTTAGTGATATATCATAAGAAAAAAATCAATGACATACATGATTAGTGAAAAACCAAAAAGTTCTGGATTAGTGATCTTCATTCTTCTGGGCTCTGATATAGCTTGATTGACTAAAAACAACACTGTTGTTATTGTCGAAGTCATCACACATGAGAATATCTGAATACTTCTTGTTATCATACCAAAACCACCCGGTAGCGGTGGTCGACACTTTTTTCTAATACTACCACTTGATTGGGTAGCATAATCGAGAGGTCCTTGCAGTACGCCTTAAGGGCTGCCAAGCTGTCTCTATCATTTGGTTGGATATCCTCTGCTACTATGAGTGGACTTGTTGCCAGGGTGTCTAAGGGTGTCATCCTTTCTCGTGGTGTCTGGTGATGTAAGTAACGTTGTAGGTTCGAATTGTATAGATTGTCACGTACCTGACAGGGATAATCATTGTGAATGTTCCCATTGTAGCGGGTAAGGTTATCATTGAAGTCACAGTGGTGGTAGTCTGGTACTTGACTTAGACTACGATGATGGTGTAAATATACACGTGGTGCTGTCGTCTCTGCTGTTGTAGTGTTTGATGTATTCATACGTGGTTGATGGTGTGTTCGTATGTGTCTTTGTAGATTGCCTTTTCTGTTGAAAAGTTGTCCACAGATATGACATAAGTGTGGTTTCGTACCGTGAATGATCCGAATGTGACGATTAAGGTTATACTTATAACAATAGGCTTTGTCGCACACTGAACACGTGAAAGTAGATCTGGTGGTCATATTGATAAACTGGTCATAAGTCACACTTTCGATTTTTTCAACAGCGAAAAAGTTCTGTTGTATACAATGTTTCACTGTTTTATCAGATGCCGACGACACGAATAACGCTCACACCAAGTTTCACCGCTGTAGCTAGCCAAGTCAGCACGTGAACAATATCTGCCGACGACACGAACACTGCTCACACCAGCCTGAAGCACCTCTGTAGATACCCAAGTCAGCCCGTGAACTGGTACTGTGCTCACAAGAGACGCCTTCTATTTTATACACTGGGTCTGCACCCTACATAGCTGACGTAGCAATTTTGTAGACAAGCTATTCTCACGCCGCCCGCCTGCTTCCCACAAACCGATGACTCATGCTACCACTTAATGACTTTTGCACATGGCGGTGATGACGTAGGGGCTGTCTCGGACATCCGCGTTCTTTACCAAAAGGGGGTATGTGGTTTGTATAGTTTAGTCTTATGGGTAAGTGTATCTGTACTGGTTGAGGTACCAGTAGTAATGTTTTGGGTGTGTCTTTGTTTTTTGTGTACTTATGTGTCTGTATGTACAAGTGTATCAAGTGTGTATGGGTGTCTGTATGTGTTTTGTGTCTGTCTTTGTTGTTGTACGCGTGTCTGTACGTGGTTGTATATAGTTGTGATGACAGTAGTAATGCTAGGCGATGGGTGTGTCTGTACTTGAGTATAGTTGTGATGACAGTAGTAATCCTAGGCGATGGGTGTGTATGTGTGTGTGTACTTGGCTGTCTTTGTATTTGTCTTTGAGTGTTCTTGTGTATGGGTGAGTGTGTGTGTAGTTGTGTATATCTGTTGTTGTGACAGTAATAATGGTATGGTTTGTCTTTGTGCTTGTCTGTCTTTATGTGTATGTCTGTATGTACAAATGTGTCTGTGTGTGGTTGTCTTTGTGTTTGTAGGTGTGTATTTGTGTAATTGATTATGGGTGAGTGTGTCTGTCCTTGTTTGCTTCTTTGTTTTCCTGTGTCTGTACTTGAGTGGATGTTTATGGGTGTGTGTGGTTGACTTTGTGCTTGTATGTGTGTACACGTGTGTGTATAGTTGTGATGACAGTAGTAATGGTATGGGTTGTCTGTGTATGGTTGCCTTTGTGTTTGTATGTGTGTGTGTGACCCTCTTTGTGTCTTTGATTATGGGTGTGTACTTGTGTATAGCTGTTGTTGTGACAGTAGTAATGGTATGGTTTGTCTGTACTTCTGTATCTGTATGTGTGTACGTGTGTGTGTGTTTCGTTGTCTTTGTATTTGTGTGTATCAAGTATGTACTTGGTTGTCTTTGTGCTTGTCGCTAATATTGGTAGTAGTATTATCACTACTATTGATTCTTCCTCACTTTACCCACCACCATTGCACTATACGTACTTTCCCCTACAATTTAAGTGGTCACTCGACTACTTGACCACTGCTTGACCACTGCTTGACCACGTCATCGATCACTTTAATCACTACCATAATCTTAGGCACATCGTCCTCTACAATTTAAGTGGTCACTCGACCACTTGACCACTACTTGACCACTACTTGACCACTACTTGACCACTAATTTACCACCCTTTAAGCATCACCATAGTCGTTACAATCACTTTCCCCTAAAATTTATTCACTTGACCACTGCTTGACCACTGCTTGACCACTAATTTACCACCCTTTAAGCATCACCATATCATTACAATCACTTTTCCCTAAAATTTCCCTAAAATTTTCCTCACTTAACCACCGCTTGACCACTGCTTGACCACTACTTGACCACTACTTGATCACTAATTTACCACTAATTTAAGCATTACCATGTCACTACGACCAATTTTCCCTAAAATTTTCCTTACTTGACCACTGCTTGACCACTGCTTGACCACTAATTTACCACTCTTTAATCATCACCATCTCATTACAATCACTTTTCCCTAAAATTTCCCTAAAATTTTCCTCACTTAACCACCGCTTGACCACTGCTTGACCACTACTTGACCACTACTTGACCACTAATTTACCACTAATTTAAACATTACCATGTCACTACGACCAATTTTCCCTAAAATTTTCCTTACTTGACCACTTGACCACTGCTTGACCTCTAATTTACCACTCTTTAATCATCACCATCTCATTACAATCACTTTTCCCTAAAATTTCCTTACTTGACTACTTGACCCTTACTTGACCATTGCTTGACCACTGGTTGACCAGTGTGTAACTGCGAACACCTCTTATTACATTTATGACCACCCCTATATCACTCCTACTTGATCACTAATACCACCTTACCACCATACCCATTACAACTTTATAAGATTTCCTTTGTAATGATGGTAGTGAATAAGCTACATAGCACCCTTTACTTTCACTTAGACACTACTATCACACTGTTCAGATGATAGTAACCATCTACACCTCTTACTTCGTCGAGTATAACCACGACCCATCACACCCTTGGCAGTTTATACATTACTCACCACGAACAGACACATTATGTCTACACCACCACCATATATACAACCCATGAGTAGAAACCACGATCCATCACACCCTTGTTTATACATTACTCACCATGCATAGTGAACACATTCATATACGTAACCACCATATACCCAACCCATGAGTAGAAACCACGATCCATCACACCCTTGTTTATACATCACTACACCACGCATACTAACACATTCATATACGTAACCACCATATACCCAACCCATGAGTAGAAACCACGACCCATCACACCCTTGTTTATGCATTACTCACCATGCATAGTGAACACATTCATATACGCAACCACCATATATCCAACCCATGAGTAGAAACCACGACCCATCACACCCTTGTTTATACATCACTACCCATACTAATATACCCTACGTAACCAAAATAACTTTCCCCTTCACACCCTCTCTTTCCAGTACAGAACCAACCAACTAAAAATACTTTTACCTTAATTACTTTCACACCCGCCATCACCCGTCAAAAAACCGTTCCCACACGCCGCCAAAAATTTTACCGAGTCGAAAATTTTCCCATATTTCCTTCATAAAACTATAACCCTCCATTACCCTCCAGATTCTGGTTGCATAATATGTGTCTGGAAACCTCAATATACTACTATTGTGGTATTATTGTATATCCTTCTAACCCATTGTGGTATTATTGTATATCCTTCTATCCCATTGTGGTATTATTGTATATCCTTCTATCTCATTGTGGTATTATTGTACATTTTCCTGTACCATTGGTTTATTTTTGTATATCCTTCTATCTCATTGTGGTATTATTGTACATTTTCCTATACCATTGGTTTATTATTGTATATTCTTCTATCTCATTGTGGTATTATTGCACATTCTTAATAATAGTATTTTAACTCCTTCTATCCTATTGTGATGTTATTTTAACACCCTTGTATCCATAATAGTATTATTTTTAATCCTTCTGTCCTGCACTGGGATTGTTTTTTAACTTCTTCATCTTAAAGCACATATTGCAAGAAGTAACAACTTCTTGGAACCAACAAATATATTAACTTTATTTTCAAAGGGTCACAAATTGGGCTCTCAGGCCCGTCTTACTTATAGTTGGCCCTTCCAACCACTGATTTTTCACTCATAAATTATCTATTGTACATGTTCATTCACACAGAAGAAAAAAAAACATTGTTTTAAATTAATGCTGTGAACATAAACAATTCATATTATTATGTTATGCAACAGGCAGGCGCGCGCGCGCACACACACACACACACACACACACACACACACACACACACACACACACACACACACACATATGCATGAACACAAGCATACATACCTACATACTTAACATACACACATCAGTTGCCTCATATCCAAATCTGAACTCCTACTGAACCACTTCTTGTATTCTCTGTCGATTGTTCTAACTGGCATCTTGCCGTCATGATAAAGGATAGTTTATCAAATGGGGTTATACCTCTTCATATCACAAAACCCATGCAGCATGATCCCTCTCTCGACCTGCCTGGTTTACTCCAGAGGAAATGTAAGACCAATACATCTGGAACAAGACAAGCTGCAGAAGCTGCCAGATCAGCAAAACAATGCTCTAACTGTCCGTCTGTCGGAGCTTCCATCCTGGACCAGTTACCAACCAAGGCTTAGGGCCTGGTCTGCCCTGCCACGACATCTAGTCTTTAGATTGCATTTCCTCACACCAGGATAAGGCTTGTACCCTCCCAATTGAGCTCCCCCGCCCGAAGCTGTTGGCATAATGTGGGGTTCGGGTTTGATGAGCACCGCCCAGCATTCGAAATTAACAGAAAGCAGGTAGTACTGTCTACTGTTATACGGTAGCTCAGTCGTATCTGACTAAGACCCGACTACATATTGGTTTGACGAACTTGATATTTTGCTTTGTCTTCACGCACGTGAATTCATTCCTTCTACATAAACACATCTTCAACCCGAATCACTTGCATGATTGCCTTGGCTGGTCTTCGCGCACGTGAATCCATTCCTTCTACATAAACACATCTTCAACCCGAATCACTTGCATGATTGCCTTGGCTGCCGTCACCAAACATGAGAATCCTCCACTTGAATCTTGTTCCGTTGCTGTCAGCTATGTTCCCGTGTTGGTCATGTCATTTGCCACTTGTTACTCTTACATTAGTCATTGCATTGAGGTCAGGTATGAATCACATTGTTTAAACTGGTGTGTCTCTAATGTAGCCCCGCACTAATTGCATTCCTTCATTTTGGATATTTTGCAATTTTTCGCCAGCACGTAAACAAATTTGCAAGCATTTATTAGCGCTGCAAGAAGTACAAGAAACAAGTGGAGATTAGAGGGCACACACAAAATGTTGCATGTCCTTTGCATAACGTTTCAACTCCAATTTGATTTTCTATTCATTTTACATTCAGCAGTTATTAAATGCTTTCTGAAATCAAGGTTTCAGTCCAACTTAATGCCAGCATAGTGATTATACCCACACCTCGCTTTCAGCGCACGAAACATTTAAGAGCGAGCGTTCTTATCCTTTCAGACCTACAAGCACTTGGAATCAACGCTGGCAAGAGAAGGTCCCCCAGAGAGACGAATGGGACGGTTGTATCTGCAGCAAAGAACCTCAATGGCTCGGAACGCTGAAGAAGAAGAAGTTCTTATCCTTTCTGCTAAGTCGCTACTAGAGGAAGTACTAGACATTACAAAAATGTTAGACATTCCACCTCGATACTTGTGAATATAGATAGATAGATAGATAGATAATAGATGATAGATATAGAGAGAGATAGAAGTAGATAGTAGATAGATAGATGTAGATAATTAGATAGATAGATGATAGATAGATTAGATAGATAGATAGATAGATAGAGATGTTTGTGTGTGTGTGTGTGCGGTTTTTTTTTTTTTTTTTTTTTTGGTCTTAAGTTGCCTCAAGGCTTTCGTAACAATTGATGTTCCAATCATTAATACCGTGCTGCGGACTGCCTGAGTACATGAGTACAGTCAGCCCGTCCTCAATGACGGACCGGACTAGCCGATGATGCGCTAGGAAAAAGGGACATTTCGATTTTATCTGAGCCGCTGCATTACGCTATTAGCTCTTAGTGCTTCTATTTCACCGCTTGATCCACTGTATAGTGTTATCAGTGCGTTATGTGTATGACCGTTATCAGAAGAAATACACTAGAGAACTTGGTGACAAGTGACAAGATTGAGGTGAAAAGAACAAGAGCAAGGCAGAGAGATAACTAAATGTCTAGATTGTTTGGCCACATGCCATAATCGGATCAAGAACACAGAGCTAATCTACGACTCTGGTGATCGAGTGAGATGACTAAACATGGCCGTCCACGCTTGTGAGTATGGCACATGATGATGATATTTTTGCGCTCGCTCGCTTTGAACTCAAGCGTAGTCCATACACACTACTTTAAGCAGTGCTGGACTGAATTTTGCGTATTGATTAGCTCTTCCCTTTTAACAGTGTCCCTCACCATCAGGGAAACCCACTCCGACTTCAGAAGTACTTGTAATATGCATCCCCAAGTCAAGGACGAGAGGTCAACATGTTAGTCCAACTGTCTGGTGTAAGGGTTTAACCCTTTACCTCGAGATCAGCACACCGGATGTTTCAGAACACGCATTCCTATCCATTCAACTATGCTGACCTACGTGATGGCGATGATGTGTAAGGTAGATGATTGCGTTTCAAGGTTATCTTCAGACATTTCAATATGTTGTGTCTATAAATAGCTTTCCCTGTTGACATACACACCAGGAAGGTTAACTGTTACCAGGGCGTTGTACAAGAAGCGCCACCATCACACACTTGCCTCGTCTGGATTCACTTTTTGTGCTGGTCTCCTCACAACATTGAGCGATTTCGCGTTACGTCTCCTGGACTCATCTGCCCATTTCTTGTCTTATTAGCCAGTCTTATGAATGAGGATATCATAAGCATGTAGTAGAACTCGTCCTTTTCCATGGGCGAGTTTAGGCTCATTTTCGTCCTCGTCTACCACGTATTTCGTACTGAGGAATAGCACTCTACGATCTCATGCCAAACAGACCTGTCTTGCTATCTCACGCAGCCCCTTCCACGGTCTTCCCTTATTATTCATGAATGTCTCTAGTTCTCTTTTCCTTATACACATCACACCTCAATGACAGTGTCTGCTTTGGGTACAGCGTACCTTTATGTACGTTTACAGCGAAGCTGCGATTTCTGCATCTGTGAGTCGAGACATCCGACTTCCACACGGTATTACGAGCCGGCTCAATCTTCCCCCTTCAACAGATATTATAAATAAATATGTTATTGAACGATTTTCTGTTCTTTATTTCTGTTTGCTCACTTTGAAATGGAGCGTCGTCCCCCACATGTGCCATTTTGCGTTATGGTTAACTTTCCCCATTATCAGTGTCCCTCGCCATCAGGTGAACCCACTACGACGTCTGAGACACTTGTAAATGACGACTCCAAGACAAGGACGAGAAGTCAACATTTCAGTTCAACTGGCAATTGTGTGACATGAACTCACTACGTCGAGCCCACCAGAGAAAGTTTAAACGCCTTAAACTTCTCAGTCACGCCGACATCTAAAGATTTTATCATTTTCATTCTTTTGCCAGGACACTCACTCTACGGCCTATTCTCTGAGATTTTAAACCAACGAAAAATTATTGTTATTGACGTCGTCTCATCGTTATAGATCCATATATGCATAAGCTATCTGTCACGACATAATATACACGTGTCTATTTGTGTCCGTTATCTGGTATGTTGTTCCATATAATGTACTCCATTCATCTGAGGCCAGTATAACAAGTGTACGAGACAACCGATTATGCAGCGACATGTAAACACAATTCAACATTGGCAAATCAGCCTTATGCATATGTGTATTTGCATTTCAAGTAGCAGATATTATGAAGTAACAATAGTCCGATATTTGAGCAATGTGCATCCTAATTATCCTAAAATGGCCGGACATCCGAGACACAACCCAGAGATCATAGCGGTGTCCGACATTAGATGACTCCTGTCACAAAGTAGTCACAGAGTATGATCCCAAACTCGATTCGAATCCCGCGCTTTTTTTTTTTTTCCATCAGAAGCGACTCCCAGCGATTTGTATGACATATTTAATCAATGCCATACACCTGCTGGGATGCATCTTGACACTTGCGATCATAGTGTTTTCATCGACCTTTGGGTTATTATTTTCTGCCAAATGCATGCCCAACTGTTCTGTCTGCCACATCTGTTCTATCTGTCACATCTGTTCTATGTGTAAAACTGTTCAGGATCATTTATTCTTTCTCTTCGTAACTTGGGACCATGTCTGTCATCTACTGCCTACTAGTACCTTGTGGTGTAGGGACAGGGGGGTCTTGAGCCTGAAGAATTAAGGCCGCCTGGCTAGTACAGTCGCCTCGAACTGTGCAGGTTAGGCTTTTCTTTGTGCCACGACAGAAACAAATGCACACTTTACCGAGGATTACATCTCGTTTCTTCCGAAGAAGAACCCTGTATTATTAGCCAATCGACCAGCCGCTCCATAGGTTCATCAACAATGAACGGTATGAACGTGTCCGTGGCGAAGGAGTTATCGACGCAGTTTATATTCCCGCAAACCCGCGTTCGAAACACAGCTGTATTTTCTTTTTTTATGACATGGTATGGGTGCTGGTCGTTCAATAAGCAATGGCAAACTACTGAACGTAAACTTGCCCAAGAGTCACGAACAGCCAAAAAAATGCTGGGGTTGACTACTACATTCTGTAAAGTATATGCAAGAACTTTAGAAAAAAAAAGTAATTTGCTTGCCGAATTATTATTTCTGGTCATTATATTGTTCTATTGTTGACCCCAGGAGTTGACTTTTGTAGGGGAACAAATGCAATTCCTTTTCCAGGATGTTGCGAATCAACTACAGGTTAATTTTTCGGGTCATTTTAGTTTCAGTAGCTTACCATTGCTTACTGAACGAGCAGTCAAGGTTGAAGTCCTACTGGCCTGTATTGGGATTTAACTCTTTACCCCTCCGTCGCGAACCGGGAGTTTAAGCGCAACCGTATTAAACTCCGCGGCTACGGAGACCTCTCGCTTATATAGCAGCATCAGTTTATTACCCCCGTGATATCAATCCAAGCCTTATGGCGGGACGTCATTATATTTTTGTGTAGAAGTTCAGGAAGTCCCATAGCGGATACTGCAGCTAGCGTGTACAGCTTTAATCTTTCATATATTCAACGTCACGACATATGAGGAGGGGTGGCCAGTTCCGTTCCTCCCCGCATTTCTTTCCCAGACAAATCCCGAATATTCTGAAAATTTTCTGGTACTCATTTTTATGAGGCTGGGCTGACTTTAGAGCTGTACTACTAGGGACAATTAAGCGTGTGTCTGTTGGGGATGGAACCAGGACAACTATCTAGGCAAACACGTGAACTAACAACTATGCCATCGCGGCTCCTATATTGTCGGTAAGACTCGGTGAATCAGTACACCTTAGAACCGACTGCTGCACGTCGTATATATGAGGTACTTGAGATACGTTATAACAATGACAAAAAAAAGTTAGCTGCATGTCCTTCACCG
Source organism: Cepaea nemoralis (assembly GCA_014155875.1). NCBI lineage: Eukaryota > Metazoa > Mollusca > Gastropoda > Stylommatophora > Helicidae > Cepaea > Cepaea nemoralis. The sequence continues at coordinate 6,281 of JACEFZ010003316.1, read as the reverse complement.
GATGTCGCAATCAACCCCATCATGCTTTTGACTGTTTATGATTGACTAGGCACATTTTACGTTGAGTAATTTGCTACTGTTTTCTGGACGACCCACGTCTCATAACATCAAAATCAACGCAAAACAGGCTGCCTCCAAATCGCCGTAGTTGATTTGGAACCCTCAACACGGTATAACGGGGAATTGCGAAACGCGTCTCGTTTCGTCGCGGAATATCGTCTTCAGCATCCAGAGTTACAGAAGTGCGGTGACGGATCCGATTAGGATCCAGAGTCTCAGCCCACTCAACTGCTCGTGGAAAAGGAAACACCAAGCGGCCATAGAGGGACCAAAGATTACACATGAAATAAAATAAAGTATAGAAAACCAAGGCAGACAGGCAGTCAAACAGCAGATAGACAAAGTATGTGTGTTGATACATGAAATAAAGTATAGGCAACCAAGGCAGACAGGCAGTCAAACAGACAGGCAGACACACAGCAGATAGACATAGTATGTGTGTTGATACATGAAATAAAGTATAGACAACCAAGGCAAACAGACAGGCAGATACACAGCAGATAGACAAAGTATGTGTGTTGATACAAAGATAGTATGCAGTTTTTCTTCCCAGATTTTGTTTTTTCACTCGCTAGTTTTGAGCTCAAGAGTAGTCCATACACACTATTTATGGTATTGCTGGACTAAATTTTGCGTATGGATTAACTTTCCCTATCAGACGAACCCTCTCCGACTTCGGAGGTACTTGTAATTAACGTCCCCAAGTCAAGGACGACAGGTCAACATGTTAGTCCAACTGTCCGGTGTAAGGGTCGAACCCCTTACCTCGGCATCAGCACACCAGATGTTTAAGAACACACGTTCCTATCGATTCGGCCATGCTGACCTCCTTTTCCCAGATGAAAACCAAACACCTACTGTCAATTTTGGTGAGGAAACACACGAAATGCTAAACATAACCTATACTGCTGTATGTATGTGAGACCCAGACAATATGTAGACAAAATAAGAGACGTCTGAAGGAAGCATAATTGTGGTTTCCGAGGAAAGTGCAAACAGCACATTGACGGACAGAAAATCAAATGAGGCATTCCTTCAAGAAGGGGTTGTAAACCGCAAATTGATCAGAGATAAGACATTTCTTACTAAAACAACTACTTATTGGACGCGTGGCTCCAATAAATTAATACTGTATCGCAGCATCGGCAAAAAAAGCTAAATCACAGTATTGCCTGGGCACGGGGTCCGGACAAATGAAACTTCCAGCACACGCCACCAATAGTAGATGCATGGGTTATTATTATTATTATTATTATTATTATTATTATTATTATTATTATTATTATTATTATTATTTTAACTGATTCAACGCCAAACAAAAAGTAGGGATGGACCAAACATGGTACACAATCAAATGAACAAGTATTATAGTGGAGATGTCCGTTCACCCGAGCGTTGAAATTGCGGAAAATACTGCGAAACAAAACACAACACGATGGCGATATATCGCCTCATCTCATCTTGTTCCGCTTGTTCCTCGCGGTGTCGAGGTGAAGTATAAACAGCGGGAGAGTGCCCATTTATGTGCTTCATGAGAATCCAGTTATACTTCTTAGTTGTTTTTTTAACAAGCAGTATATCGTCTATCTGTCCAAATGCGAGGTCGCATTAACTGTTGACAAGAAGTGTGGCGTTGGCTTGCCATATAAATTCAGAGGTTAAACAGTATTAAGAACCATTGGCACAACACCAGCAACTTAAAGTAACATTTGGGGAACACGCATCTTTCCCGTGGCAGCACGCAGTTGTGAGTGAGTCATGAACCATTTCGGAATCATTCAAGAAAAAAAATATCGGGGGTTGTGAAGTGACATATTTAAGAAAAGTCTTAGAATATCAGGACCCAAGGGGAAGGAAAAATACTGAGATGTTACTAGATTTGAACATCGAAGAAAATTAGCTCAACGTCAGCTTCATGTCTTGGAAACTAAAACATGTTGATCATATTAAAGGTCACACTGACTTGGAAAGAACAGTGATGGGAAGGGGGGGGGCGTGGTTCCTGAAGGAAGTGGCAGAGGGCGACCATCACGACGGTGGAAACAGTGCACTGCAGACATCTTCGGCATGAACATGCATGAACCAGGAGAACTGGCGGGGGACGGAGAAATTTGTCGCCGAGCCGTGACGAGGGCGTCGTTCTGCCAAGGTCCTGCTACATGGTGATGTTCCGTAGCTTTATTCTTGGGAAATTAATGTGTGGCTTTTCCCATTTGACATCTACAGGCATGTGAGAGTTAAATACTATAAATATTCACTTGTGAGTAGCGTTTCTACAGCCATTACCCTCTTTGGACAACAAACACTTTCAAATTAATATCCCATTTGTGTATGAATCAGTCACAGGATTATTAATCTGAGCCAGTGATGTACCCTAATATAACTTCTCATCTGAGGTTGAACAGGGTAGGAGTAACGGTAAAATGGAAAAGTTTGTAATTTGCTTAAATGATTCCAGGGAAGCGCCCATTTATACTTTATTCTTCACACGTTATCCAACTGCATACAGATCAAGTGATCTCTGAATAATCATCATCGTCATCACAGTATGCTCTGCAATGTGACGTTCAAGTCAATGCCTCAGTTCTGGATCTTGGATGTTCTAGATCAGTCTACTGTTGATATTGCCTCGTGCCACCGTCTGAGACCAAGCATAATTTATTTCCGCCTTCCTCTGTCTTTTCAACCGCTGATACACCGAGTCGTCGCGAAGTTCTCCAAACACTCTCTTCTCATTATGTGATCAAAGAACATTGTTTGCCTCATTCTTACTGTTGTGTGTGATGTTCTAAATAATACATGAGCTAACTAAATTAACATGTATTGGTTGGCACTATAAAATATAAGATAAAGAAGTGGAGATCATAGTACACAATATATAACATGATAATAAAAAGCTACAAACACATCGGAATGCAAAAGAGAGAACAAACATTCAAAATAACATTTCGTATTCTGACTCACCTGAATGTCAATATTATCAACAGTCAACTGTCGGGTGCAAGTATCTATTCCAATACTGGATGCCTTGTTGCCGTAAAATGCATTGTCTTTAATCCTCATGAAAATGGAAGTCTTCCCAACACCAATATTCCCGAGAAGAACCAGCTTAAATTTCAGACAGTTTTTAGATTCCGTCCTTGAAAGCGCCGACATAGCTGTTTGATCGTCTTCGTGAAACTACAGCTTCCGTTGTTTGTGGCAGTACGTGTCATTGGTGTACTCCTATTAGCATTTGTTTGTTGTTTCTTTGTTGTTTAAGTGACGATAGATAGGCACCGGCGTCTTGAAACCATAGATATAATCAATCAGCAGCGCGTATAGGTAAATGGCGTAATAAGTTTTCTGATAGCAAATGCCGTCTGAATGTTTAAGAATATATAATCATGAGAATTCATAAACCATTCATAGCTGCATATGTCGCCGTTAATCTGTTAGGGTACCTGCGACAAATATACGCCTCTTTTAATAAAAAGCAAAAAGTATACACACTATTGATTAGAGTAAGTTATGGAGTGTGTATGTAAGTTGAGAAATGCATGCATCGATGGTGGTCAACCACGGCATATAGAAGCAACCGCAATAGGTATAGATCTGAGACAATACGAGCCAGAAGAAAACATCAAAACTCTAGGTACACCTGGAGGTACACACATAGGGCAATGGCTAAGACGCTTGGTCCCTCTCTTATCAACGAGAATCGTTCCGTTGCAATCACCATTCTAAAGTTGACTAAGGCTCCCAGTTCTACCCAGCCTAAAACAAGTACACAGAAATATCATGGGAAGTCAAGCCTGAAGGCGTCATACAAGCCATGTTATCCGTTGATTGCGAGTCATCATTATGATCATCATCAAGTGTAGAGAATCTTCGCCATTCTCTCACGATCACCAGTGTTTGATCAGGTCTGTGTTCTTGTCCGATTATGCATGTGGCAAAGTCATACAGGTATGTATCTCTATATTTTCCTCTTGCTTTTTCCCCTCATAAATTTTGCCAGTTGTCATTACGTTTTAAAGTTTACTCTCTCTCTCTCTCTCTCTCTCTCTCTCTCTCTCTCTCTCTCTCTCTCTCTCTCTCTCTCTCTCTCTCTCTCTCTCTCTCGCTATGTCTCACAGTTACACAAACAACACACATACAAACACATACAGACACATATAACATACACACAACACACACATATAGACGCACACACACATACACACACACACACACACACACACACACACACACACACACACACACCACTGTTAGCGAAATAACTCATAAAGAGAACTGAAACTAGGCTAGGATTGTCATACCAACCAAGCGATGTTCCACAGCTCTGCCACGAGTTGTACCTATCGGAAGTTGTGTTGATATAAATACCTTTTGAAACCTCTTCCCCATATTCAAAGAACAGCACAAATTACTCAGAAATCACACACCACCGTGTACGGCTATATTACCCGACTGGCTGTTTGAAAGCAACATAAGAAGACTGAAGCAGGAGTCGTCAGGTTTTTGTTTGTTTGTTTTGTTAGCATACTTATGCACATGTCGGAATTCCCCAGTTTTAACATAACCAGTTTACAGTTGGGGATTTTTACTACCAAAGTTACACTTCCTCGTATACTACTATAATACTAACATTGACAAACGGGGGCTCAAGTGGGGACACGGACTGACAGGCATGAACCAAATTGACAGCCACTTTCTTAAATGTTACGAGGTCAGCATGGCACAGTTTACAAGAACTCGCGTTCCGGTGTGCTGAAGCTGAGGTACAGGGTTTAACTCCTACACCAGACTGTTGGACTAGAATATTGACTTCTTGTCCTTGCCTTGTAACGTAATTACAAGTACCTCTGAAATAGGAATGGGTTCGCCTGATGGCGAGGAACACTGGTAATAGGAAAAAGCTAATCCACACGCAAAATTCAGTTCAATGCTGCTATAAGAAGTGTGTGTTGGATTACGCTTGAGTTCAAAGTGAGCTTTAAAAAAAAATACATGATGGAAGGAGCCGTAGTTGGGAAGTTATGGTGCTCCTTCTAGCTCAGAAGGTTTGAGTTTAGATCCAAGCAAATGGTTGAGATTAGTTTTCTTAGGATGCATTGGTATCTAGTGATAAAACGCATTCTTTTGATCTCTCGGATAATGAGTTCGGACACTTAGTCTTCTTTCATAATGGCGAAAAATTAGGAGTTCCGTTTACAAGTTGCACACGGTAAAAATCTCACGGCGGTTGAAAATCGCAAAGAGTAGATCGTATTGTGGCTGCCATTGTACACTTGTTAGAAGAAAAAAACCTACACAGAGGTAGATGGAACACTTGAACTTGGATGGAATCTGTCTTGTGAAAGTGAAGACTACGTGAGATATTGACCACAAAAGCTGAAGTGAAATAAGTCTGTAACGCCGGACTCTCCTTCAGGAGACCCAGGTTCGATCCTCGGTAAGGTGTGGGATTTTTTTTCTGTCGGAGGCAAAAAGAAAGTCCTAACCTGCACAGTTCCCGGCGACTGCACTAGCCAGGCGGCCTGAATTCCTCAGGCTTAAAGACCCCTCTGCCATACACCGCAAGGTACTATATTGGCAGTAAAGGACAGAGAGCAGAGAGTGTCGGAGGCTCATCACAGCCAATCGTCAATGTGGAGATGGCACATAATGGTGATGATTAATACATATTAATTTTGAGTATTAAATTGTATACGATTGTTTTTATTTCGTTTAAACTTTGATTATTCAGTTTCACATGATTAGTATTCGATTTCAAATATTTTTTTTTATAAATGCCATAACTTAACGTTAGTGATGATCTTAAGGCAAACGTTTGTGACTTGGGTTCGATATCAACCTCGAGCCATTTGGAAGCAGATTGCGTTGCACTGCTTTTCACAGCGATATGATCGTCGTCGGTCGTTCAGAAAACAATGGTTAACTACTGGAAGTAAAATTGCCTAGAAATTCACAAACAGCCCCCCCCCCCCCCCCGGGGGCCCTCTCCCCCCCCCCCCCCCCCCCTCCCAAATGCTGGTGTTGACTGCGGCGTCCTGTTACGGCTATGCAACCAACTTAGTGAAAATACAGCAGTGTGTGCTTGACAAGTTAGGAATCTCACTTGGACCGCTAGTCTGTCGTGTCTCCACCTCACAGTTGGCGGGAGAGGAGGGAGGCAGTCGCGTGTTCTAACAACCCCAAGAGCTATGCAGACTGTAGCACAACTACTGGTGGGGCCG